>OY787661.1:58598918-58659294 GCA_963678985.1 Spisula subtruncata
AAAAAAGGCGCATGGCCTTATTTCATAGTATAAAAGTCATGCATATTGCCAGTCAAAGACCAAGATAATATCATCGGCTGTGTCACTATAATCAACAACTAGTTCAACGTTCTTTTTTTCATCCAAGTTTATTAAATCGATTACACCGTATACCTGTGAGTATAACCCTTCATTGTAGATGCGAGCCCAATCTATTTGGATGTTATACCATTCTCCCATTGCTAAATAACGCTATTATAAATGTAGCTGCTACTGTATTCATTCGTCGATGAAAAGGTGGCTTAAAATGCGGTATCCTCGGATTTTATCGTTGAACGTAACGCCGAGATTCGGTACGGTATAAATTAAGCCAACTGTCGGCTAAGCTATCGTAGCGCTTCAGGCACTATATAAACTTCGATGCCAAATGGCTCTTTGTAAGTATCTGCCTAGATCCCGACCAGCCGATACCAGGCACTCAATATTCTAGCTGTTTCAGCCAAGACAAATAAATTACTAACTCACACCTAATCATAGCCAACTAAAATATGCAAGCTATTATGCATGTATCACCAAGTACCAGAAAGGTATAAATAACTATTAATAATTCTTATTCATTTATATATAAATATATATTTCATTTTCAGCCCTATCTATAGACACCCATTCAAGACTCTTTACCCATGTAGAGCCAGATTTACTTACAAGAGCCATACCTTACAATAGGTCTAGCAACTATGCCCATGTAGATCTAGGCATCTCAGCCAGACAGCCATTAATCTCTTGACTTAGCCATATATGCCAAGTCACTCTGCCTATTGCAGTGAATCTTCATAGGACCATATTCAACATTCATATATGTATCACTGCGGTATAACGTACACCGGATATTGCTAGCAAGATGAGTAATATTATCAATTTTCGCGACATTCTAGTGTTGACAAGGGTAAGTTCAGAGATGATTGTTGGTTTTTCTGAGTGTTTTAATGTACATTATATGCAAAACTATCTTCTCCATAAAATTTCCTAGCCTGTGCAACCGGTGAATTGCCAGGAATTTCTTTAAAGGGTGATTAAAATACCAAACTCGTATCGTTACTCACGCAGAAAGTAAGCTCGATCTGTCGAAATAAGATGTTTTTGTTTATATTTTTCGTTAAAATACTCAACTTGAATCGAGCGAATTGTCATTTTTGTTACAAAGATTATATTGCAAATGTAGTATCCGAAACTAATCGAAAATGACGGTGCATTGCGAGAATAAATGCAGGTGTAAGTGTACAGAGTATTGCTATATAGTTGCTCTCTGGTGTACGGAGTATTGCTGTTTGGTGTACAGAGTATTGCTTTTACTTGCAGTGACTATTTGTCACTCAAATCGAATTAATACAAGGTATAAGCAGCGTTATTTTATAAAAAATAACTTATATTATATATATATATGTACCTATTAGATTGGATTGTATGAACTGCATGAAGCAATTAATGTAACAAGCTAATCCTAGCTCCAAGTTCTCCCTGAATTTTAACGGAAACTTCTATTAGTGACCGTGTATTTCACATACAGTAAAGAGCCATAGCTGAGCAATTGCATTTGACAAACACAAAACTACTACAATGTCCAATACTTTGAATAAGCAACGTTGAACGTTAATCATAGCAAAGGAACCTCATTACAGTATCTGAAATAGTTGAGAGATTATAAAATAAACCTTGGTGTGTACATTTTGTATATATGGATATGAATGCCCTTATTTGCCATTTGACCATAAGTATGACTCTCAAAGAATTGCATATATCCAAGCTAAATATCACATTTGTACTACTCACAAGACCACTTTATGCATAAAATTCAGCATTCTATATTGTTAATCGCATTCATTTGCCTGACGGTTGAAATATTTTAACATTATCATTTAAGAATATTATTATTGTATCGTATAACCCATAAAGCATAACCATATTTGTGAGCAGACGTAATAATACGATAAAACTGTCCATTTACATACTTTGTTTACTCATTTTATTATGCCATACTCTCCGTATACTAACGTTGAGCTTATGTGCAATACTCCGTACACTAAACAGCAATACTCCGTACACGCACACGTATCTGTTTTTGGGTGTATCTTCGTTGTTTTTCGAACAATATTTAGTTCAAAAAATCTACAATTTGGTATTACAGCCGTTCCAGAAGCTTGTAAAGTCTTGCTGTCAATATTTGCGAGTGAGTAACGGCATAATGCTGATTCATTTTAACCTTTCTGTGAATATCTGATATACGATAGTGTGCTATAAAGTTACCAAAATGCCCGAAGAAGTTAAAACTCAATTGGGATGTGCATAAGAAGTCAGCAATTTGGAAATTTTCGTCTCTAAACTCACCCTGGTCTCCATTCCATGTCCTTAAAATTGATAATATTACTCACTTTACGAGCAATATCCGGTGTACGTTATACCGCAGTGTGTATGCCTAATCTTAATATTTATTTCAGTATAGCCATAATTTCTTGATTTACCTATTCTCATCATAGCCAGTAACCACAACTCTACATAATCCGAAGATTTATATCCATGTAGATCTAGCCATATTTACTTCCATAACTCGACTTGATAAGACATATCTATACCCATGTAGATATATACATTATTATTCCAGTATAAACTACTCAAACCAGCTTCTTGCTGTCTTACCATATATCCTACTCAGATAGAATACTCGCTCATATATAATATCCACCCGGATATTGCTCCAACGTACATTTCAGTTGTTTACAACTGTTACTTATATATAACTGTCGTCTAAATATAATTATATAGCATACTAGGTCACGTCTTATATACCTATATGCCCATACCAAGACGAGGATCGATGTCCCCTGATGTCCCTTTATAGACCAGACCAGATGTCACCCGATGTACCCCTGTAGACGTTGAATATAACAACTGATGAACCAATTTATTGTTTTATTATGTGTAAATCTTTTATGTGAATAAACTTGTGTTTAATCTTTACTTTCAGATTTTGTCATTTTATGTTTGTTCTCCTTGTACTTTTTAATACGTGTTGTCTATCAAAGAACTCACGTGTCTTTTACTGAGACGAGAATAGGCGAGCTAGGACGCCGTTCCGTTTCATTTTACTCACACAAACATTTATACGTGTTTTCTAAAAAGAAACCACGTGTCTTTTATTGAGACGTGTTCGGGAGAAAACCCCGTTCCGTTTCCGCTAAATATTTACGTGTGTTCAATAGGAACCCTTGTGTCTTTTATGAGAAGTGTTCGGGATTAAAACCCGTTCCGTTCCATCTAAGTATTTTTGCGTGTGCTTTAAAAAGAGCCCACGCATTTTATATTGAGGCGTGTTCGGGCACAGACCCCGTTCCGTTTCATCTGATGTCAGAAGTGGGATATTTTTTTTAATAGTCTGCGATTTTTTTTCTTATAATTCAAGGAGAACATTCATTGACAAAATCTTACTATAAGTATATATATAAATTCACATGTTATTTCACATTCCAATTGTATCATAAAAATTTCAGTTCAAGACGATTTAGCCTGTCCAGGCAGATGCTGACCATTCAACCAAACACATAATACTGTTGGTTGGATTCCTTATAGCCTTATTTTGAGCAACTTGCTGCCTGCGTTCCCGATTGATCAACCTGAAAGCAGAAAGGAAGAGACATTATACATTGTACCTTATTTTACAGTTATTTATTTTATACATAGCTAGTTAAGTTAAAAGTATATTTCACTTAGAGATGAAAGAGAACCAAATAGAGGTGGATGCCCAGGTCCACCGACCAAATGAGCCAGATAATTATGATCATAATCCCCGAAGCGCTGACCAATCCAGACCTGGTTCTTCCCTAGAGGGAATTCCTGATAATGAATTGAGAATGCCCCGCATAGCTGAGCTAATGAAAGATTCAGTAATCTCCATGGGAGAGGCCATAGAGCAAAGACTAACAAACTTAGAGACCAAGCAAACCCATTCGGTGAACCGAAACACAAATTCCGTCTGATTATGTTGAGGACGAGCTCCCTAGACCTACCCAAAACCAGAGTATTAAAATGAAACCCCCAACCTTCAATGGTAAAGATGACTTGAATGAGTTCCTTGTATCCTTCCAAATAAGTTGCGACTTAAACAACTGGAGTTATCGATCCAAAGGATTATACCTTGCCAGTTGCCTTATCGGAGAAGCCCGCTCCACACTGACTGAACTAGAAACTAGTGACCGCTGTAATTACAACCAACTAGTAGAACAGTGTAACAAACGTTATGGTCCCGAAAATAAAACAGAGATCTATAGAACCAAACTTAAGAACAGAATAAGAAATAAAGCGGAGACAATTTCCCAGTTGTCTCAAGATATTTGGAAGTTAACACGAAATGCCTATTGTAGCGCATCCAAAGAGGTCATTGAAGCCATAGCCCTAGACTACTTCATTGACGCCATTACTGACTCTGATATCAGACTTAGATTAAAAGAGATATCGCCAAAAACCCTATTCGAAGCAGAACAAGCTGCCATCAAACTTGAAGCATATCGCTATGCCGACAGGGAAAGACATAAGATAGTTGCCGCGGTTTCAGAGGAAACCCCGGTTCAAACAACCAGTGACAAACGTATTGAGACAATCTGTAAGACCTTAGAAACATTATCCAAGGATGTAGAAGACATAAAGAAGGGTGCCAATTCCGGCCCCCGTAGACCATTTAACCCAAATAACTCCTATAACAAACAAAACCAAGGGAATTATAGACGTTATAACAAAAATAACCAGAGAGATGACAGAAATAATGTAGTGGGAAACGGCAACAAATCGACATTGGGGTCCACCAGTCGATTCAACCAAATGGGCCAACAGTAGAAAAACCTCCTGTAGACGAACCTTTAGTAACGAATATTGACCAAGGCTGCTTTATAAATTGTAGATTCCAACAATTGAAACTTACTACCCTGTTAGACACAGGTTCCAACATCAGTATAATAAAGAAATCCAAATATGAGTTGTTACCTTTAGATTCCAGATCTGAGCTAATCCCTGTAAATACACGGATGGTAACTGTGACTGGTGAAACCTCACCGCTTTATGGTAAAACTGAAATTACAATAGATATTGGAGGTATAGCTAGTTTGCGATAGAAAAAAATCGTGTTTTTTAAAGATTCCTGAAAATCTATTAATCGGATTTGGGTAAAAAATTACACAGAACTACAATAACTTCCTACCTAGTCTCATTTTGAATTTCATAATTTTTAGTCGCCAATTAAAAGACATTTATTCTTTATTACATATTGAAATTACATGCGTATTTACAGTTTAACGCAGGGAGGTAATATGGTATTCCATTGATGATGTACTATCAATTATTTAACCGTTACAATTCGTGATCAGCGGGATTGAGATTGCTGTTAAAAAGACAAGACTTAGGAGGCCCTTGTGATTCGGTTTGTTTAGGCGTGTCGCTTGTAAACAATGTACAGCAATAACATGTACTTCGTCAGATTCACAGACTGGCCTCGCATGTGTTAAATTAAGTAGTTTGCAAATACGTAAATATACCGTTACGCGTATCACGTGACCGTAAATTGGCTGTTGCAAGTATCAAGTCTTCTAACTTGGTTTTCATACAAAACTACAAAAATGTTACATAGAACTTATGAACAAATTTTTTTTAACTCATTCCTGATCTTGCTGAAATTTCAGTGTGTATTAGGTAGATATATTTCATTTATTCGTGCAAAATTTCATACTTGTAGGGGTAGTAATAACAGACAAATATTTAAAAAACACGATTTTTTTCTATCGCAAACTAGCTATAACACTTTCCAACATGAAGTTCTTATAGCCGACATCAAAAACGAAGCCATCCTTGGACGAGACTTCTTGTTCAAAAACGGGTGTGACCTTTTACTAAGCCAAAGAAAACTTGTTATAAAAGGACAGGAAATAGACTGTTTTATGCATGATAGCTCACCAAAGCCAATGTATTCCCGGGTAACCACTATTGAGTATATAGAAATTCCCCCAAATACTGAAATTACTGTCAATGTTAAACCAATTGACGCCTTTGACAGATATCAGACTTCCATTATGGAGGGAAACCTCGATTTCATAGATCGAACCGGTGTACTTGTAGCAAAAGTACTAGTAGATCCCAAAGACGGTTGTGTAACAATAAGACTAGCCAATGTCTACGATAAGAAATTGACGATCAATAAAAGAACAGTTATTGGTAGTATGGTACCTACTGACACGTTACCGACGATGTAGAACAGGTTAATTCTGTAGAAACTTGTGACCAAAGTGATGTTATTCCCCCTCATCTAACCGATGTCTTTGATAGATGTAGTTCTGAAATGACAAATGAACAAAAATGTAAGTTCAAAACTTATTGATAAAGAACCAAGACGTATTTTCCAAGTCGCCTACAGACATTGGGTTTACTGACCAAGCAGTATATACTATTGACACTGGTGACAGTCCTCCAGTTCCCACCTTATCGGTTACTAATAGAAAAACGTAAAGTTGCCGAGGAAGAAATTGACAAATTACTAAAACAAGACATAAAAGAACCTTGCAGTTCCCCATGGTTATCTCCCTTGATTATCGTTCCGAAACCAGACGGAAGAACTCACTCGTGTGGTCGTTAACTACCGGAAGATAATACTTAAATCGAATATGACAGCCATCTTTTACCACGAATCGATACGTGTCTAGAAGCCTTAGCCAATAACTCATACTTTAGTTCACTAGACATGAAACAAGCCTTCCACCAGATAGGTATTGCAGAAGAAGACCAACCTAAGACAGCCTTTTCATTTGGTTCAAATACCTACATGTATACACGAATGCCCTTTGGTCTTAGTACTTGCCCAGCAGTGTTTGAGAGACTCATGGAAAAAGTCCTTGCAGGTTTAGCTTATAACATCTGTCTCATATACCTAAATGACTTACTTTGTTACAGCAAAACTTTTGATGATCATTTGGACCATTTAGAACAGATGTTCCAACACATCCGTAACGCCAATTTGAAGCTGAGTCCACGTAAATGTAATTTCTTCCAGAAAAATGTGTCATTCCTTGGTCACCAATTAAGTGAAGAAGGTATCAAACCATGCCCTGAAAAAGTAAAAGCTGTTGCAGAATTGCCTGTTCCGAAAAACACAAAACAAGTTCGATCCATAGTTGGTTTAGCCTCATTCTACCGTAAAATGAAACCAAAGTTTGCTGAGGTTACCAAACCCTTACACAGACTTACCGAGAAAGGTAAACTATTCCGTTGGGATGACGAGTGTCAAAATGCGTTCCAAGAACTTAAAAATCTCTTAACCAGTGCCCCAGTTCTAGCTTATCCCGTTCAAGGACAACCGTATACCATAGAGTGTGATGCCAGTAAGTGTTCAATTGGTTCCGTGCTAAATCAAGTTCAAAACGGAAAACAGAAAGTTATTGCATATTTTACTAGATGCTTAACTCGTGCCGAGAGAAATTACTGCACTACCAGACGAGAGTTACTTAGTGTTGTCTGTTCAATTAAACACTTCCATCATTTCCTTTATGGCGCCCATTTTGACGCATTTACCGACCATGGTAGCTTAAAATGGCTGTTGAACTTCAATAAGAACTGCGAAGGTCAACTAGCCAGATGGTTAGAAATCCTAAGTCAATATGACTTTACTGTATACTATCGACCCGGAAAAGTGACGCCTTGAGCCGTAGACCATGCACAATTGACCAGTGTACTTACTGTACCCGTGCCGAAGAAATATATCTGACTATGTCTCTACCACCACTTCAGAAACAGACAGTAATCCAATATTACAATGCAATGCAAGTACATCAGAACCGTTACCAGGGTGTAGTTGTGACTTAGTTACTATTGAATGCCTAGAAAACCTTTCTCAGTTACAGGATAATGACTCCAAGTTGTCTGTAGTGAAACAATGGGTGAGAGACAAACTCAAACCGGTTTATCATGGCAAGAGATATCTATAAATATTATTGGCAGATATTTGACAGATTAATGATAGTTGAAAGTCAACTCTGTATTACAGAGACACAGAAAGTACTTAAACCCAATACAACCCTTATAGTACCTGACAACTGAAAAAGTAGGTGTTTACCCAATTACATGGCGGCAGTGTTACTGCAGGTCATTTAGGTATTAGGAAAACTACCCATAAAATAGTTCAACGTTTCCACTGGTTCAAATTACGACAAGATGTAGAATATTGGTGTAAGACCTGTGACCAATGTGCGAGGCGTAAACCTCCACCCCGAGCTGCTAAAGCCCCCATGAAAACTTATACTGTTGGGGCTCCAATGGAAAGAATAGCCCTAGACATCCAAGGCCCTTATCCAAAGTCACTACGAGGTAACAAATATATCCTAGTTGTAGGAGACTATTTCACAAAATGGACAGATGCCATACCCCTCAAAAATACTAAATCACAGTATGTTGCAAAAAAGCTTGTCGACAAGTTTATCTCCATATTTGGTGTACATTTAGAGTTACATAGCGATCAGGGAACTACGTTCGAGTCTGAAGTATTCCAAGAAACATGTAAGATTCTTGGCATACATAAAACACGTACCACAGCGGCCAGACCGTGTTCTGATGGTATGATTGAGAGAGTTAATCGAACCATCGAAAGTATGCTTTCAGCGTATGTCAGTAATAATCAATCAGACTGGTGTTCCCACTTACCTTTACTCATGTTAGCTTATCGCACCAGTGTCCACGATAGTACAGGGGTGACCCCTTGTGCCATGATGTTTGGTAGACAACCCAATCGTCCCATTGACCTCCTCATGGGTAGACCTGATGAATCCCAAAGAGAAACAGTAGACTATGCATATGAATTAGAGAACAAGTTGTCTGAAATACATGAGATAGCCCGCACCAATTTAAACATATTTACTTTTCAAATGAAGAAGGTGATATCGTTTGGTATCATGACCCTAAACGAATCAAAAATAAAAGTCCCAAGCTTCAGAGACCTTGGGTTGGACCCATGGTTGTTGTAAAGAAAATAAATGATTGCCTCTTCAAAATCCAACGAGAGCTGAAATCCCCGGTGAAAGTAGTTCACCACGCCAGGCTTCAGCCATACAGAGGAGATGACCAACCAACCTGGTTTAAAAGCCATGTGTAAAATTAATATTATTACCTAACTCTTATGTTTCAGCTGGCTCCTCAGGAGTTCACAAACCGGTGTCATTCGTAATCCCAGTCCAACTACATACCATGTATGAATATCTGAAACAGAGAATTCAAAGTGGACAATTTTTTTTGACATTCCACAAAGAAACAGAAATGGAAAAATCATTTCCCTTGATACTATATAAAACATATTCTATTTTCAGAACTGGTGAAGATGTGTATGCCGTAAATGTACGTCCCCCAGAAGAGTTTCCGGTTCCAAGGAGACTGTAGAAGGCATATTGTAAATTTTCACTGCGGGTTCACCTATAAATGTCGAGGCTGTGGACACACCTTCACTAGAAGACCAGAAAATGGGTCTCATAAATGTGGAAGTCAGAGGCCAGAATTCATTCTTCTACACGGGGAAAGTGGCGATACTGGACAAGACGCTGTCAAACGCCAACAGAATATGGCCCCTCAGATAAGGGATGCCATGGAAGAAAAAATTAACATTATACCTCGACGACCAATCTCCCCTATAAGAGAACCAGTGTTAAGGGATGATAGAGTAAGAGATAAACACTACCCAAGGAGATCTCATAATCGGTCACGAGGATATAAACCCTACCCAAAGAGAACATTAAAATTTGAAAGGAAATCCGCTACTGCCACCGCTACCGCCACTTACAAGTCCACTTACCCTGAATCTCCTTCGTCACCAGTGAGGAACATACGTCCTGATTCTCCTCCACCGCCAGTGAGGGACATACGTGCTGATTCTCCTCCATCGCCAGTGAGTGACATACGTCCTGATTCTCCTCTGTCGCCAGTGAGGAACATACATCCTGATTCTCCTCCGTTGCCAGTGAGGGACATACGTCCTGATTCTCCTCCTTTGATACGACTCGATCGACCCTCATGCGGGCACCAACATCACTAATGTCCATTCCTTGCGGACTGTACAATTTATACAAGGAGACCAGGATTATTATAGACCGAGACCCATCTCACTTTAAGTTCATTTTGAACTTCCTGAGGTATGGCTGTGAGATGCCAAAGGTATGTTTACCAAATGATGTACAAGTTCTGAATGAGCTCCTTGAGGAGGCTAGATCTATGAATTGCCACACCTAGTTGAAATTATTGAGAGCAAAATAGTGGGAATGAAATATGTGGACTTGAAAATGATAAGGAAATTCCATGTGCCTTTTTTTCTTATGGGAATATTGTGATTCCAACATATTGTAATTCCAACATTTCAAACTTGGACATTTTATTTAATATGTTTTTTTTACTATTATTTTCACATTTCTAATTATGACGAAGTAGTACGGAAGATTAGAGGAGGAGAGTTAAAGAAAAACTTGTTTTCTGGGTTATTACTTGTATCCATTAACATATCAAACTATGTATAATAATTACATTATTATATTAGGGTTGATTTCCATTAAATAAGTCATTTAAGACATATAGACAAAATAAGAGGACTAGAATGAGTCCATAAGTTATAATACGTTGATACCCATCAAGTATTCAGTCTAATTGCCGTACAGTCTACACATTGTGAGGGGACTAATGTAGTTCCACAAATTCTGATAGGTTGATGTTTCATTTATATGTATATGTATACCAGTAGCTACATGTAATACAATAACAGTAATGTTATTCTTTAACAATTCAGTACTAACTTACGAGGGTGCAGTCTTGGAAATTATTCTGCGATTGATTAGGTTGCTAGACAACAGTAGTGCTATTCTATAATGAATCAGTACTGACTGACGATGGTGCAGTATTGGAAATTATTCTGCGAGTGATTATATATGTTGCGGCCGAGATTAAGTATACATGTACGTACCGTCTTCTGACTGGACAGATGGGTGGTGATAACGCTCCCAACCATTGTTTTATGTAACACTCTAAACACGATATACTGCTCTTCATGTCCAGAAGTACAAATGATTAAGAGGAGGCCTGTAAGGTACCATCTTCTGAATGGAGAGATGGGTGGTGATCACGCTCCCAACCATTGTTTTATGTAACACTCTAAACACGATATACTGCTCTTCATGTCCAGAAGTACAAATGATTAAGAGGAGGCCTGTAAGGTACCATCTTCTGAATGGAGAGATGGGTGGTGATCACGCTCCCAACCATTGTTTTACGTAACACTCTAAACACGATATACTGCTCTTCATGTCCAGAAGTACAAATGATTAAGAGGAGGCCTGTAAGGTACCATCTTCTGAATGGAGAGATGGGTGGTGATAACGCTTCCAACCATTGTATACGCAACACTCTAAACACGATATACTGCTCTTCATGTCCAGAAGCGCGAATGATTAAGAGGAGGCCTGTAAGGTACCATCTTCTGAATGGAGAGATGGGTGGTGATATACTTATTTTTCATGTCAGGCACGGATCCAGGCAGTGGGCACGAGGGCCCGTGCCCCCCCAGTTGGCTGAGATTTTTTTTTAAAAACTTTGAATAAATAGTGAAACAGGTGTTGAACAGACATCTCTAAATAATATGGGTATTTTTTCTTATGTTCTAGATGAAAAAGTATTTGTAAGACGGGCATTTTTCGTGCTCGCTTCGCTCGCAGAATATTTTGTAATATACATGTATATGTTTATACGTAGCTGTTGCATCACAGTCGCAATTACAAGAGAATTTTTGCCCTAGCTCATTATATTACCTTTTGACTGTTAAATCATCAAAACTAAACCATTAAGGTTAACTCTCAGAATGAAGAAAAAAGGTATTTCAGGGCTCCCAGATAGGCTTAGAATGCACTAGATTCATCCATTGCTTTTAAAATTTTCCCGGGGGAGCATGCCCCCGGACCCCCCTACTTATGTTATAATATTCAAATGGCCAAAAGGATGAAAGCTGGTGAATACAATACTGTATGTGAACACTTACTAATATGCACGAACATACACAATGTACACGTTGACGCTTATAACATAAAAAGTACTATGGATTCCCCCACATCTACAAATGTACCCATTCCTGTGCATTTTCACACACATATTAAGCAATTGCCCCCCCCTCCCCGGAATCCCGTACATACCTCGTGCCCCCCCCCCCCACTCAGAAATTTTAGGATCCGGACCTGCATGTAATGTACCCTTTATATTTAGTGTATATATGTTGAGGCCCATATGGAAGATTGCATTATTGTAAATATGGTAGCCTCGTAAAATAAAGACTTTACTTACTTCCTTACTTACGTAATTTGTACTTAACGAGCTTGAGGCAAGTGGTGAGGGTGTGTGCCTGTTTCTTCCCCGACATTTGCTGACGACATGGTATTGTTATCGTTCTCCTAGTTTGGAATGGATCGGATGCTCGACATTTGTTTTAAATATTTGTGCAAGTGGAGATACTTTTATTATGCTAACAAATGTGCTATTTCTGTCTTTAATGAAATCCATAAACCACCCGGAGATAGAGTATTTCATATCGGTAATAAAGTAGTACATGAAGTTGAGACACAAGTTCAGCTGGGTATCGCGTGTGACGTCTATGTATCAACTAAGACCCAAATGTGCGACGCCATTGTGAAACTAAGAGGAACATACATAAATATTGTTAAAAATGGACTACAAGCAAAAACGTTGAACTCATTGGTGTTACTGACTATCTATCAATCTGCGGTTATACCAAAAGCACTACATGGGTGTGAAACTTGGAATTCTTGTGCGACAGTTGATATGATCCGTCTTGAACGCGCTCATCGCTTTTGTATCAAACGAATGCAAGAATTTGGACGATACTTGAATTCAGACTTCGTGTATTTAACAATAAATATGACACCAATTGAATCGGAGATAGACTATAAAAAGCTTTCAATGTTTGGCAAACTTTGTCGACTACCATGTGACTATTTAGCAAAGACTGTATTTGTGAATAGGTTGTCGCGTTCCATGAACTTTGATAAGCAATCGCGTGGATTTGTTCCCGACGTGCATCGCATTTTGCAGAAATACAACCTAATGTATATTCTAGAGGAGTACATAAAAACTGGAAACTTTTTACCAAAGAGTGCCTGGAAGACGGTATTAAAACGCTCTATACACGAAGACTGGAAAAAAACTAGGACAGTAGCGAAACTACAGGATCGACTAGATAGTGACAACCTTTCAATTAAGACGTGTACATCGATATGGAATAATGTGAAGGACAATCCCAATATATGTAAGGTGTATAAAACACTCAACGTCGGTATGCTATTATCTCGCAATTTTCCGACGAAATGTAAACAGTGTAACATGATGGTAGAAAATGTGATCGAGCATAATATGTGTTTCTGTGTTGCTCGTGAAAGTGTTAGGCGGAAATTATGGGACGCTTTCATCGATGTCCGTGGTTATGACTCGTCTAGAAATTTGATCATGTCTCCTATTGCAAGACAGTGTACCCAATAGTTGATATCCGGAACTCTGTGCAAGGTGGTTTTCCCCTTAATTTACATGTAGGAACAAACAAATCTGGCCTAGTTAGACTGGTTTTGTATTCATATGCAAACACAACTGACCCCCACTCTATTGTTCAGATATGAATATTCAAGCCTCAAAAGGATTATAACGGTAAAACTTTATTTGTACCTACAAATTAGCGGAGATCCGGAGTAAGTCTATTACTAGGACTGGGAACGCAGTTTGATAAAGGACAGCTATACTCGCGGGCGACAACATACGCGCTATTTAATGTGCTACGTGCTTAGTGCATTAATGTGTCTTATTGGTCAATACTCATACTGCATGGTCACTTATTATTATTATTATTATACCATATTTATATAGCCCTTTTTTCATGTATACACACGTTCAAAAGTGCTGTACAGTCCCGACTAATACATGTTTAAAACAATATACAATGTACATAATATATACAAAAACATTTTTATCAACGCTATTTAGTCTCCCATCAGTATGATATTGCCGAAACGAAATGCAAGATAAAACTTAGGAGACATGGTATATAGAAATACTTTGCTACAATAAGATAGTGGTGTACAACGATTTGATCATCTGTAGGGGTATTAACTGAATGTAAACATCAACTAGGACAAGGATAACGTCAAGTACCATTACCACATGTCCTTAACCCTTAAAGGAATAGTGATACTTCCTTTAAAAGGGGGATGACTCACAGATGACATAAAGTTACTATCGTCATATGAGTTACAAAGGTCGAAGAAATAACATACTTTCTTCAAGACCTTACCATAAAGGTCGAAGAAATAACATACTTTCTTCAAGACCTTACCATAAAGGTCGAAGAAATAACATACTTTCTTCAAGACCTTACCACACTTTGAAACGGGGCTCTACTTAATCCAGTAGACGGGCGTATACTCAACCATGAACTTCAGCATGAATAAGCTATAGTAAAATAATGCGTTTTCAGGGCTTTCTTGAAGGACGGTAGTGTTTTACTGTCTCTGAGCGCTGTTGGCAGTGCATTCCAGAGTTTCGGTGCAGCAGCTGTGAAACATCGGTCACCGTAGGTCACAGTCCTCGTCCTTGGCACAACTAGAAGAACAGAATCATTTTGAGACCTAAGCTGTCTTTGTGGAGTATAAACTTCCACCATACTTCTGATGTAACCAGGCGATTTTCCATGTAGTGCTTTGAAAACATGAGTCAAAACCTTGTACTCTACTCTGTACTGTACAGGCAGCCAGTGAAGATCCTTTAGTACAGGAGTGATGTGATTGTAACGCGGTGTCCGTGTGATGAGCCGGGCAGCTGTATTTTGAATAATTTGTAGTTTATTCAGAATGAGTTTCGGGGTGCCACATAATAATGAATTGCAGTAATCTAGTCTCGATGTTACTAAAGAATTAATCAGGGATTTTGTTGCATCAACAGTCAAATATTGTCTGATTTGACCTATTTGTCGGATCTGTATGAAACACGACCTTGAAACAGAGTTTACATGTTTATCCATGTCCAAATGTGAATCCAACATTGCACCAGGGTTTCTCACCATCGATGATGGTTTGATTACAGCGTCGCCAACTGTCACTGTGAGATTCTCGGCTGTGCTGGCATTCCGTTGTGGTACAAACAGGATTACCTCTGTTTTGTCAGCATTTAGTTTAAGCAAATTATCTTTCATCCAGTGCAAGATATCCTTCAGACAGGCTTCAATTCTTTGCAGGGTTTCATCCCGCGAGACACAATCTTTTGGTTTAAACGCCATATATAATTGTGAGTCATCAGCATAGAAATGATGTTGCAATTGATGTTTTCTACAGATTGCACCGACTGGTTTTGTACATGATGTAGTTCTTTGGACCAAGCACAGATCCCTGTGGTACGCTGTAGTTCATAAGTACAGGTTTTGAAAGCTCTCCATCTATACAGACAGTCTGGTAGAGGTCACACAAATAGGATTTCATCCTCTCTAATGGCTTGCCTGTTATACCAAAATGATTTTTAAGTCCGCCTAGTAGAGTGTTGTGATCAATGGTGTCAAATGCTGCAGACAAATCCAGCATTACAAGGACCGTAGCTTTATTCTGATCTAGAGAGCAAAGGATGTCATTTTGCACACGAAGAAGAGCCGTTTCAGTAGAGTGAAATTTTCTGTATGCTGACTGACGTTCTTCGTGGAGACCATGTAGTGCTAAATGCTCTTCCAGTTGAACATCAACTACCTTCTCAAGAACTTTAGAAATGAAGGGTAAGTTTGACACAGGTCTATAATTTTTCAGTACATTTTGATCAAGGCCTGGCTTCTTTATCAGTTGTCTTATTCTGGAGCTTTTAAAAGCCTTGGGTACATAAGCACTTTTGAGTGATGCATTGAATATTCTTGTTAATAGTGGTAGTAGTTCATTCAAGCAATCTTTCAACAGCCATGTTGGTATAGGATCAAGTTCACATGATTTACTAGGTGATTTATTTATCAGTTTTCGGATTTCATCCTCTGATGTTGGAGAAAATTCGGACAGTTGCTCTTCTTCGAAAGGAGTTTCGAATTCAACACTGTCGTTTTGTTGGTTTGACTGAATACTGGTGGCTATTTCAGTACGTATTGCTTCAATTTTGTTAATGAAGAAGTCACTGAAGTCCTGTGCAAGCATTTTAGCAGGTTTACCAGTTGGTAACACAACTTCTTTTTCTTCACCCATCAGATGTTTAGTTATCTTGAATAACCCTTTCTGATCACGACCACAGGCTTCTACCTTATCTGTGTAATAGGATACTTTGGATTGTTTCAACATTTTGTTGACTACCGAACATTGATTCCTATATATTTCATGATCTATTGTCAGTTTAGATTTTCGCCATTTTCGCTCAAATTTTCGTCTCAGATGTTTAGCGTCATGTAGATCTTCAGTGTACCACGGACATGAGGGTCTTAATACTATGGTTTTGGATTTTAGGGGCGCATGTTTGTCAATAAGTGATGAAAGCCCATGGGTATATACATCAACTAGTTCATCATCGTCTGATATATGCAGTCCACTTTCCAAAATATCCAGCCATGTTTCAGTTACAGCAACAATATCATAATCATTAGATGATATGTAATCTGAAAGGGCAAGACTCTTGTTTTTGACTGACCTTGGATTTATACAACACACCTTTATATAAGTTTGGCCTTTGCAAACAGTGATTGAATCGCATTTGATCTTAGTTAAATCATGATGTTGGGAACTATTTTCGTTTTCATGATTAGTTCTGGGATTTTCAGGATTGGTGTCAGGAGATAAAGTACAAATAGGTACTATAGTAGGTATTTCTTTGGGAAGTGTCTGAATGTTTTTTAAATTTACACCATCATTCAAGTCCCATGTTCGTTTATTCTGACCCCCTCTAGTACCCCTAAACTTAAGTATTCCTAACTGTTTAAATGTTACCAATGTATGGGTATCAGGTTTTGTAGGTGATAATTTCCCAATCTCATACAGGCTATACCTATTGTATTGTATAATCCCTGGTATACATTGGGTCATTTTTGCCTGAGGCAAATACACCTTTATATTTCCAGTTAAATATTGTACAAAATTGTAAGATATTTACACAAAACTCAAAATTTCACAAAATCTACAAACAATTACAACACAAAAATTACATATATACAAAAAGAATACTTCCATAAACATTCACAGCAAAATCGACAACAATCGCTGCAGTATTTCTGTTGATTTAATCCAAAAATGACAGAGCACAAAATGTTGCAGCCTACACTTGGCGCATTCACACATACAAAAGGTGTAGAGAGTAGTTGTATGCATAAGTATATTCCTTTGCTGAGGTACTTGTTCTATATTATATGGTATTTTTGTTTTTGATAATGTGATAGAGAATGTACATGTGTGCTTAATTATAACTGCATTTTAAGCTTTTACTAAGTACATAATTATTTTATTGATATGATAAGGTAAAATATACATTGTAAAACTACTTATAATTTCGTCATTCTAAATCCGTTCTCTGTATCTTGTTTTTCGTTTCGATAAGGTCAGTTTACAACGGATACTAGGTATACATAACCACATTTTCTGTTGCTATTTATACTATATTCATGTTATTGTTTATGCTACATGTTTTGTTATCTAATGTTATAATTGTAAATATGTTATAATCTTCAAATATGGAGGAAAATAAAGAATCTATCTATGTTACATGAAATGCATAATCCACGAATTCAAGTCCCAACGAAATTGTCTTTTTTACCAAAACCACGAAATTTCGTCCCAACGATATTAAATGATTTAACAGTAATCGCGTTGACATAGTGCTGTTACTGAGCACAAATGGATGCGTTTCGGATTAACATCGCCGGTAATTTCTACAATGTATGACGGCATTTACATTTCGTGTTTTGTGCACATCGATATTGTAATTAACAATCGGCTTACACATTTGCAACGCCGTAGATTTCTGCACAGAATGCAAACAGGAGACACGCAGACATCGTACGTGCGTTTATTATTACCAAGAGACACTGGTTAAAACTAGTAAATCTCCCAGTAGTCCTGATTTGTATGATGTTATGTCACATTTGATACAGGATTAAAATTCAGACTTCGGGGCTTGTCTTACCTGTTAATGGATGGTAGCCGTCTAGCCCGTCTCTTTATGTATACAAGTATGTGTACCAATGCGTATTTGGTCTCATTTGGTGTGAAATGTTTTAATGGAGTTCCCATTTAAACAAATCAGACATAATGCATTTCTAATCTCGCATGTCTGAAAGTGAGCACGGGGGTAATGGACACACATTTATGATGAAATGAATACCAATTAGCGCGTCTAAAATTCCGCTTGGTCTGTTTTTCAATGCTCTCAATACTGATGTTCAATATGCAATGTAATGCATCTCGCACTTACGTTGATGATAAAATGGCATTTATGGAATTGTGGTACTAGTATCATATGTTCACTGGAGTATTGTTTCCTCAACACTTTGTAAAGTGGATATCCCGATACAACGCGGCATCGTTCTGTCAGAGGTTTCGACAGTTCGAAAATTGCAAACCTGTAGCACGTTCAGACGGTACACGAACAATAACTATCAGTAGTATGGAATAGAACACAACCTAGTTTTCAGGATATCAAATAATTTCTTCTGACACTTATGCTCGTGGATTGCGACATTGATACTTCGTTGGTTAAATACATGCGCAATATTATCCATTGCAATGTGTAAATGTATATTATAACTGCTAAAGGTTAAGTGTTTTGAAAGGGTTTTACATCACTTAAGAGACATATGCTCCTACTTTGTCCACGTTGTGATTTTTAGTTGTAGACCCCAGCAATTTTCAAGCATGGACTTTAGCACGGCTAAACTATGAAAAAGGTTCACAAAGTGCAATCACTTCAGTGCATGATAATATCATCCTGCACTGTAGCTATTGCACTCATTCCTTTGAAAATGAAGATACACCCCTTCGGTTATCATTGGATTAAGCAACATCCCTTCAATTAACATCACATTGCCATGACATAATGCATGAATAGAACTAGCAAAGACCTAACATACCAAACTTCATTGGATATTCAACATTAGAAAGTAACCGTACCATCACACCTACGCTTAGCGGCACTTCTAACACTGCCACTTATATATTTCAGTTTTCTTTTAAAGTCCTCAATGAATTGTTATGAAATTTGGCATACTTGAACATCAATAATTGACACAGTTTCTGGCGAATTTTCTGGTCGAACTGACTATTGCACGATACGTTTTCAACTGACTGAATACTTATATTGAAAGTCGCATTTTTATCACTCAATATCGGCCATCTGATTGTTATGTATACGTGTAGATGTCCCTTTTTCCCATAATGGTTGTGCATATCAACACTTTATTCGCTCGTGGTTTTTAATAGTTATTGACAATATTTACCAAAATGCTCGAAAACGAAAATTGTTAGTTTTACTGCAAAACATAGTGTATTCCGTACCCATAGCATGTCTGTTGAGAAAATACGATTTTTGCGAGTAACGCAGGTTGCGCTCAACTTGCAATTTAAATTTGGGGTGACTTATTATTACATCAAACTGAATAAATTCAACTCTACTGCGAACTATTAACATTCGTTATTCAGAAGAAATGTGAATTTTACCATTCAAGTTGCACTTTTTGAGGTTAAACTTTTATTTTAAGCGCATCTGTTTTATATTCAGATTATGAGCTGATTTTGAGGTGGCCTAACTTACCAACTGCTATTTTGGTTACCTAGGAAATTGTGACGTAGATGAAATTTATGAATATTTTTTTTTGTGTACACACATTACATAACACTTGAAGCTACGAAGAAATGAAATATTGAAAATACTCAATTGACCCCTAAAAAATACGCTGTTTAATTTTGTGACTTTGTAATTCCGGGTGACGTAAAATACGCTTTTACCACACCAATTTCCGTGCAGCAATAGACACATACCTTAAACTAAAACTGGTGAAAATTTGATAAAGTTATCTCAAACAGTTTTCGCGATATCAAGAATAATCAAGTGGCCGCCGAGTGTAAATTAACATGTGTATTAAACAGTTTAAAGCTATGTGAATGCACCATGTTTGTGCAACCACATGGACGCTTTTCTCTGCCATTTCGTCTGTTCTGAAACAATAATGTTGTTGAAATGATACAATTATTGCAGTAACAATCACAATCAAGTAGAAAGTCACAGTCCCTATGAATTGTGTTATACCATGTAAACAATGAAACATCGTATCAATATCACTTTATATTGAAAACAATGAAACATCAAGACATTTCCCTGACAATTTAGTGGTAATAATTAGCAAAATTGTGCATGGATTGTTGTCGTGAAATTGTATTTTCATGATGTTGTTTTATAACAGTGTTGTCGTAGGATTGCGTGTGTTTTTCTAATTGATACATTTTCATTTTATTTTATTATCTCTGTCGTTTTAATGATCAGATTAATCTGTAAACATCCGGGACATAAATCGTACAGTGTGAATGATTTTATATAATGTTATTGAATCCCATACAAATCGGGCCATGAAACAAAAAGGAAGGGTTATGTTTTCCTGAAACAATAAAGCGTGGCCGTCGGTCGATCAAACTATTAATAAAACAAAGTGGAGACACATTAAACACAACATGACAAGATAGAAGTAGGCTTTCTGGAGGAAACTTGTCTGGATTTCATTTTAAAGTGAGGGTTATATATATATACGAGGGGCATTTCAAAAGTTCCAGGAAAAGTGGCCTATAATGACGTTACTATGGCAATAGCGCAATTTCGTACGACAAACCCTTATGACTTTGATTCATGGTGCAATATGTATCAATTAATTGTTCTATTAGAGTACAAAGTTTGAAGTAATTTAAACACTAGATTAACATTATAGAGCACTTTTTCTGGAATGTTTGAAAAGCCCCTCGTACATTTGAATAAGGTAAATGACGCTGAACAGTTCTTAAAAATCATACAATATGTGACAACACGGAAACGTATCGTGACAATTAGTGTGTCCGTATGTCTGGTCAGCATGGTCGCTTACGATGTTATTGGCTCGATCAGCGAAACGTGTTCTACAATTTGCACGGTGACGGAATTTGTGATGGTAGTTTATTCCTGTATAGACCGTCTGATAATTCTGCTGTTGGATCCTAACGTCATATTACCATTTATAAAGAAAGGTTTAACGACGTGAAGCATCCTGTACTGACCATCATCCGTATGATACTTATGAGTTGCCAGGCATCATGGATAACATACTCGTACACGGAGACTAGATGCATCGATTGAAATGGGTAAACGTGTATGCATGCCACGTATCTGTAGCACACCTGAGAACTAAATGACTGATTGTGATCACTACAAATGTAGTTCTTCGTCTGGTCATCGTCTACATTACCAATCCTCGTATTAAGATAGCATGGTACATGGGGAAAGCTACATACCATCTTAATCTGTTTAACAATTGCCATTGTCTAGTGTAAAATTTTGTAAAAATATCTTGTTCCAGTTCGTTACTATGGCGTTATTACATGTACGTTCGTACCATGGTTATGAATCTCGCATTAAAACAGACTGACCATCAGTGGTATTGTGGTACATGAGTCTTATAAATGTAAAACCGCTTCAAACGTATAAATAACACCCAACAAAGAACTTCGGAACTACACGAAGTACAATTTGATACAAATGTGTATGACTATCCAATCGCTATAATCAGTAAAGTACATTGTGTAGTATCAATCTGTATCATATGGCATCCTTGATTTAACATAAATGGGTTTAGTCTAAACCTTTTACTTTTGTTTATTCTTACTAACTGTAGACAATTAGTACTTATTGTCTCTAAGTATTATAGCATTACACTAACGGGGGTAATAATGCTAACTGGAGGAACGCATTATGTATAGTTACCATGACTTTCATGAGCTACAACATACAAGAAAACGTAATTACACGATAATTGCTAGTACAATTAACTACCGCAACATTCCTGGAAGGTTGTATGTACGCATACGAGTATACTTCCTGGAACGATCGTGATCCTGAAAATAATTTCCATTTTTTGGGCGCTTTTTTGTAGCTTTTGCAATTACAACTTATAGCCGTCTAGAGAATATATACATGTAATCTACTACAAGTTCAAACTTTTCAGAACATCATTTTCCCGTTGGTATGTCGCCGAAATAACGTAAGAGCTAGGTTATGCTATCTCTATTCCTCGTATCAAAATATCTTTCCTGGGAAAGAATTATATGCCAATCTGGCTGGAAATAAATCAATCGAATGACGATGCATTCCGTCTCAGTCGAACATAAATAACAAGCAAATAACAATCATGATATATTATTTTATCATATTTTATCTCATTCTGGTTAGATCTCTCATGTGATCAACTTTTGTTAAGCTCTTCAGTGATCAATTGTCATGATTAGACCAGGATTGGCACATGGTGGACACGGATGGAGAATAAAGTGGACTAACACTCCACTCAAACATTTGATGTCTCTGTCGAGCCTCATAAAGTCAGAGCGTATTGCTTTAATCTCATTATAATCACATCAAATACGATCAATATTGAATACTAGCCCTAAACGTATACATGACAAGTGTTGTTTTATTAATCACCTTTATAAATCCGTGATGTCGGTATAACAATATTAACCGACTAAACAAATTGAGAGATCCACCAGGACGTTTGTCAACCCACGTCCTAAATGAAGTATAACTTACGAGCCTCTGGAGAACACACCCAGAGATAATTATGTAATAAACAACTCTCCACATATACGTAGTACCAGATGGATTCCAATGCAATTAAGACAGTTCACACTCTTTATAATGAAGGTTTTTAACATTCAAGCCAATAGTGAGCACGTTACTGATAAAGACTATATAGTCTGATGAATCCGACCACAAGCGGTGGCGAGTTTGATGGTTGAAGTGGTTCTAATGGCCAACTACTTCCAACAAACCATCCACTAAACAACAGGGACAATAAATATGTCTAAACTTAACAACAGTGGACACCTCCTGTTACATATACAAGCGTATAATATTTCAGATAACGTCATTTTTATTAATATATATACTGTGCTCTTAGAATAATATTCTGATTTTAATAAAACACGACAAAATAATTATAAGTGTTTGCTTAAAGGGATAAATTGCTGCTTTTGTTAACCACTAACCCCTTGTTTTTTTTTCAATTCATGCAGTTTTCGGCAATTTGTCGCCGAAATAATTTTATCATAATTTATCAGAAAATTCAAATCTTTAAGATAGTACTAAGATGTCCAACTACACTGAGCGGCAATGAAAACGCAACACTTTTTAAATTTGAATATTTCTGTAATTTGTCAACTTATAAATGTGAAATTTTGTATGCTCACTTCGAAATATATTATCTACAGAATTCAGCTTTTTCCGTGAAAATACTTTAAGAATCACTCGTCTATAGCGGAATAGCCTTAAACCGCATTTTCCCGCGTGCTGATAGGTGGCTACAGATTTGCTCGCATATTGTGCAAGGATTTTGAAGAATATGGATGGATTAGTCGGAAAAACAAAATAACTAGTAGAAAGCATGGTGCATATGTCAAAGGTAGTCTCCGAAAGATCGGTCGTTATGCTCAATTGTAGGGTACTCGTACTTAAAAGCAAAGTTTCGTTGATTTAAATTACCGAAGTCATTTTTTCATTCATTTAACGGAAGTTTGAATACATATTCACCTTTTAAGAAAGCTAAAAATGCATTGAAAATCATAGGATGTAAGAAAAATGTTCAAGTCAAGTGCGATAACTCTTGGATAATAATCCTCACTTTTTTAGATTAATCACCAAACTTTTACCCTAAATTGTATTACTGGATATTACTTAACTAGTCTACATGATCAAGTTATGGTGTTCCTTAATATTTAGACGTAAATTGTGTTTTGAAAAATAAGCACGCCATTAAAAAGCGCATTTTTTCTCCATTTAGTGCAATTATCAGTCTTAAAAGAATAGCTATAGCGTTCATGCAATTTATTTCCAGTTACAAATGGTGATACTTTCACCATCCTTGGGACAAATATAATACAAGTTTATTAATCTTAAAACGAGCAGTTTCGAATATGCGTTTAGAGGCGCAAGATTCGAAACAGTGTTATAAAGAAACTGGCAAGTTAATTATTTAATCATTGCATTACTCCAAGATTATCTCCCTATGACCATAGAAAATACACCAAGGCTATAATAGACGATGTTGTTTAATTTTAGTGGTTGTGCGCGAAATTGTGTACAGGCCCCTTGAAAGTACCCGGACTTTACATAGCCCTTCTGCAACAACGAAACAGCATCCTTCTAGCTTTCAATGAACGTTTCATAAGATTAATACGTCGTAGATGCACACGATGGATCGATACTGGCGGTTGTTTTAAAATATTAAGAAATGCGACTTTCTCTTTTATACTGACTGCAAAACAACTGGTAAAAAACTATGTTGAAAAACAAATTTATCTGATTCGAAGTGATATTCTTGTGTCACTTGCATATATCTATTCCATGACAAAATTTCGCGATGCTCACATACTTTATCAAATGTGGTATGCCGTACTATGTAAGTGTTGCGTTTTCATTGCCGCTCAGTGTACTTACGATTAAATCGGTGAGCATGACTTCTTTCTAATTTTAGACCTATTTCTAATAGATAGTATTGTATAATTACTATTGTTAAGTCAATTAGCCCAGTTTGCCAGGAGAACGGCTAAAATATATAAATGTAATGCTTCGGTGTACTGTCTTTGTCTCATATAAATCAAAACTAGATACTTCCATCGTGTTTGTTTTTCTCCATTTAAAGATTCCATTTAAGATCAGAAGAATATATTCAGCGTGAAAAACTGATATGCCATTATAGAGACTAGATGGCGAACAATATTGTTATATTTACGATATATAGAATCAAGTCTTGATGTAAAACAATGTAATCTTATATTCGTTTGAAATAATAAAGTATTGAACATAGTTGATATAAGTACATTCTGTAAAGTAATTTTGAGCGTAAATACAACCCTACTACATTCCAAACAAGTCGTGCACATATTTATCTAATGTTCAGAAATTTCAATTGTTTACATTGTTGATACCAGTCCTTTTATCCAAAATACATGACTATTTAATTTCCCGAATCATAGCAGATAATTACATTTCGTTCACTAACATCATTATTTACTGTCTTTCCAAAGGCAGACATAACTCGCATAGATTATCATTTAAAATTCGCTGCTTTCTTCGCTTTTCTATTTATAGTTGTTATAATTTGATTTTTTCGCACTTAAGTTTCAATTTGCCTACTTATTCTGCGATTATAAGACTTTATGATAAACGAAGACAATAAATCATGGATTGTGTTTCCCTCGATGAAGCAAAGGTTTCTGCAATAATGACGAGATTTACCGAATAGTTCTCTTGGGCATTACATCGTTATTTGTTTATATATAAATAAATATAACCATATCAACTTCTGCCAACTGTAAAACACACATTTTAAAATGTTACTTTGCATGTTTATCGTAGGTTTAGGGTTTGTTTTATGTTCCAGAAAAACACATACAATGAAAGACGACACCATATATATGAAGTTCAGAAGTTACACTCGTCATAATATCTTACGTTTTCCCCACACGGACATTTGGATTTCAACACAAAAGAACGTTTTACGTCAAGAGTAATGATATGTTCCTGTTAAAAGACACAGAACCCCGCCATGCCAATGAAATATAAACCAGGTCCATATGGGATGTGTTCGTATTATATGTATGTAAACGAGATGCCAAACATTGATTGTACCGATGTTGCATTGGTAATCATTTGAGTACGGACCATTTTAAAACGACTTCCGTGTTATGTATTGTTGTTGTCGTAAATACGATTGCATTGAATTAAACGGTGTTTCGCTTAGGTACCCAAACAGGCAGTGTTAAGTCGCAAATGAACTGTTGTATGGTGGACGTCTGCTTGGCTCACGCACATAAGGTGGTGCGAAATAGCGTTTTTAAGGTACACTCAATGCATCCGCATTCATGAAAGACTCGGATTGGTCAGTCACCGACGGATTCAATAAATAACCGTATGCTACAGGTCCCTGGCACTTTGGTAATTGGATACGTCTATACCATACAATACCGGTACATCATTGATTGGCAAATATGTTTTATTTCTCAAATGCGTTGCCCAATTTAAGTTCAATTCTTTCTGACTGCATTTCAGATTGGTGAAACTGACTAGAGGTTATTGGTCTCAGCGTATTTTCGTTTCAAAAATTCCGAAAGGTTTTCGTTTGTCTTTTGATAATTTAAGACTCCCAGGGTAAGCAAGGATACAATGTTTGCAAAGAGGTATCGTAATTATTTGTTTTCAGACTTCATTTAGAAGTAATGTAAATTGCTTCTTGTGTTTGGATAGGAGGGGGTATAATAAATAGTTTTCTTTAGTCTGTCATAGATTGTGTAACACGATTGATTGCATGTTACCATTACACGAACTGCCAGCGGATGTAAGTTGAAGGTTACACACTTGCCCAGATTAAGCATTTGCATAACCAGATATTTCAAGACAGTACCATCTTGGTTGCTATGCTACACCATCAATATACGACCGTATACATTAAGTTTAAGTGTACCGTTGGGTATTTGTTTGTTTTGTACAAATTTGTTTTGGTGAGTAATTACAACTGTATTTTCTATAGTTAAATATATGATTCCAGAAATATACCCGATGCACCTACTCAACTCATAATATATGTGTCACTCCCTACTCCTTCCTAATGCATGTGTGAGTTAACCCCCCCCCCCCCCGTCTCTAAGTTTTAGCAATGGAGTACCTGAACGTCACATTTAGTAATCCTAGAATAATAACCCAAGAATTGGTGAACGTTCATCAGAATATTTCGGGTTCAAAACAAGTGTCATTTCTTTGATGCTTTTTTCGCTCTTTGACTTATGAGCCGGAAATGAAATAGTGTTATATCAACGTAATTCGGCATTTTCAGAGTGGATGAAAAACAAACGTACAAAAACATGTTTCCAAATTATATGTTATACAAGTTCCATAATATTGACAGTCCAATACTAAATACATACGTTGCAGTGTCCCTATAAATTGAGCTATTTGGATATTGACTTATCAATGCGAAATTCGTAGCCGCGAAACTAAACAGACGTATCATCGCACAAAGATTGTGTACGCAAGATCCAGTAAGATACAAGTTAAATAGTTCCTGCGGCCAATTGTTTTACAAACCAGTATTGTGAGAGACATTTTTTTTATAATTTTAGAAACTAGAACTTTTTAAAGTGTTATTAAGGTTTGATAAAAAGGTATGAGGAAATCGGACAGGGGAGGCAGCACACTTTACTAGCTGAGCAAAGACTCGCATCAGTAACATCACAACACATGTACAATGAGCAATGCCTTCAGTAAGTCAAAGGAACAACTTAAAGTCCAAGTCCCCGCCGAAAATGCGGAATTTTACAAACCTCTCTGATTTAGTGGGCTTATGTATGTTTGGGTGTATTTATTTAGTATAATTTACCGAAAAATGGTGCTATTTTCATTATTAGTCATTCAAATGCGTAATATAGTTTATTTACGACAAATAGTTTATTAAATACAAGTATTTGCGTAAAAAAACGTTTATACTTGTGACATTTGGGTATCGGTACACGCAATGCGTCAGACAGTAAAATAAAGCGATTCTCACGACGTGCAAATATTATGGCAACGCCGGTTCGAAATGATACTGGGCCGAGTCTTGCCGAAAAACTTGCTAGTTTACATTTATTTAGTCATCACTGGTCATTAAAATGTGTAATATAGTTAATCAACCCCGTATTGTTAGTTAAATATAAGTATTTTGGTAAAAACGTTACTATTTGCGTAAGATTTATGTATATTTGGGTGTTTCGTGCTGACCTAGTTAACGTAGTAATCTAGGGGAGGTAATCCAGACTACAGGTGCACGTCAAAACACATATCGAAACACTTTTTTTCTTATCTTTTATTTCTTAAAGGGGTAAAAGAAATAATTTTGGTATTAACGTGCATTACTTTATTTTAAAATATACAAATAGAAATAAATAGAAAAAAAATAAAATAATGGTGTTAGTCTGGTTCACGACATTCTTACAAAATGCTATTTTTTTTGGATTTTTTTTTGAAATGGTAAACCATCCAGAACAGGTCACGTGCCCCTCCTTAGTCTGGTTCACGACATTCTTAAAAAATGCTTCTTTTTTGGATTTTTTTTTGAAATGGTAAACCATCCAGAACAGGTCACGTGCCCCTACATGGAAATTTTTCTTGTTGCATACAAATATAAATAACACTGGGGGTTATTCACAATACAAAGAATCTTAAGTAAAAACTTGGAATTTTCTCCAAATCTTACAATTTCCTTTAATCGTATCAGCTAAACTGGAACAAATTATGCTCATAAAATTAATTCATTGTTTTAAGCGTTTTGTAAAGCGCATCAATTATAACCAAGACAATATTAGCTATTCTTAGTTTCTTGCAAAGTCTGTGCAGTTCATTTATTTACTAGAGTCAAAATATATATGAATGCTTTGTGAATACCAGCCCAGGAAAACAATTAAATCGTTGTTTTACATCGGATCTTATTCACTGCGTCTCTAAGTGTCTGTTGATGTATTACATAATAATATCGAGTGTATAAGAAAACAAAACAAACTCCAGATGTTTCAAACGTTTCGATTATATTTTCAAGTCTTCCTCTGGGTACAAATTAAAATTGTTATATTAAACCTCTAGACATATTTGAACGGTCGAATATTTATTGCTCACCTTTAGTTACACCGTGAATGATAACAATTTTCTGATTGTTATAGTACGGTCACTTTGATGTTATATTAAAGAAATTCAATATCATTACATACATGCTCAATTGTAGTTGATATAATCATTATAGTTGTTATCATTAATAAGGTTAAAACACCAATTGTCGATGTGTAAACTCATGCTTATTGAGAAGAGTCATTCATGTTGAATTGCCTACTTGGTTAAGGTACTAATATGTCTGCTGTTCCTGCTGAATTCAATCATTCATGCAACATTTCCATACTATGTATTCTGCAGTGTTGTATTGATACACTGTACTTTTTCTTGTTAACGTTGCACTTGGAAATGGATTGTATATTCGCACGAAACAATGAACATGAGAAAACCTCATAGGATTTGTTTATGTTAAAGGTGGTTTGGCTACGGTGGTGTAAGATACGTTTAATGAGCTCATCCTAAAGGGACACAGAACCCTTAAAAAAATCACAGACACGAGGAACGTGAGAATAATATAGTGATTCATTAGCACTAAAATACAGGAGAACAAATTATAATGCACTTATAAAACATTTAAATTCATTTAGAGTAGACTTGGGAAATTAACTTGCACCAGATATAGTCTGTAATTGAATGTTAGATGTAACATAACAAATAAAAATGTCAAAGTAATATATAAGCAATTATGCTCCCATGCGCATTTATATATTTGTTGGTTATAACAGCATGCACGACATAATGCATTAGAAACAATTGCAACAATGTATCTTATCTCTGAAGAGTGCAATTAATTTTAAGGGATTTTATACCCCTTAATTAGCATCTGCTTTTACTTCGCCCACATATATAACCATTTTTTATGATTGTACTCCCACATTAATTTTCTATTGAGTTCTGCGGTATCCTGATTACAGTGTATTAGAATATCATTCGGCCATATCATTACTAAATAATGCACGTAGTGCATTTGCTTGGTATTGTGATGTATTCCGATTACTTACAGGCCGCCCACGACTATCGGTGAATCGGGCCCCGATCTCCCAAAACAGCCGAATCTAAGCCGAATCTAAGCAAAGTCTCATTTCAAATATTGCCATGTGTTATTAGTAAATTTCATTTGACACAGGAGACGAAAAGTCGTTTAAAACTGTACTGATGGCGGTATAAAACTATTAACCGGTTGTTCAATTCAGAGTAATTAGGAAGATATTCAACATTCATTGTGAATGGTGGATAACTTATGAGCCTTTTGAGAACACACCTAGATATACTGATGTCATAGACAAGCCTCCACACACAATACCATATAATGTATGTTGTAATAAGATTTATACTCTACCATATAACGACGGATTTTATCTTTTATATTACTTTGAAAAAGTGATTCGTGATCACGTTACTGATGGACGTTGAATAGTTAAAAAGGTTTGATCCAACCGGTGACATCTGTGACCGGTTGTTGGATATCTCCTCCCTTTTTGGTATTTAGCAAACAAGCAGAACTAGGTCTCGATGAAGTACATGTCGTACAAAACTGTCAAATACAAAGCCTATGATTAAATGAGGATACCTAATATGCAAAAATGCGCGGCATATATCGGGGATTCCCTCAATCAATGTAAATATGTGGTAGAAATGACATAAATAATGACGTTGCGTAGATCTATATCGATAATAAATTTACTATAGTAAAAACCCACGGTTGTGATGTCAAAGAAAGTGATGTTAATCATCGAGATTCTTCACAACGGCGTGCGACGAAACAGACCATGATTTTTTGGCGCGTAACGCCATGTGTCGTAATCGCGTAAAACATGACTTCATTGACGTGACGGCATAACTTATATATAAATATGGTACGACCCTTTATGTCTTGATAGCATTATGGTCTAGGTTTAATTTTAAACATCGTTGAACAATAAAGGGTAATTTATGAGCGAACAATTAAGACGCTTAATGACTATTTTTTATTTATAACTATTCACTGCGAGATATCTACACACAAAGTTCAGTCAATTAGGGCTGACCTAATTTTGAATGGGCTAAAACCTCGCAAGGATGATTCCCCTATTAACCAACAACATACCTGACTGTTGAATAACCCAAACCAAAGCCGACAGTTTCATTACGTTCGCTTGCTTTATCCCCCACTGTGTTTCCAAAGTCAGATATAATCACATCGTTTATCATTTAAATTCACTGCTTTCTTCCCTCTTTCTTTTTGTAGTTGCTATAATTTAATTCGTTAGAATTTATCTTGCAATTTCCTTAGAGTAATCCTATTTACATGTATGCTGCGATTATGTGACTTTCTGATAAAAGTACACACTAAATCATAGACTGTGTTTCACTCGAGGAAGCAAAGGTCTCTGAAATAATGAAGTACGGGGTTTACAGAATAGTTCTCTAGGGCATTACATCGTCCTTTGATTATATCTAAATAAGTTAACCATGACAACTACTGCAAACACATATTTTAAAATGTTACTTTGCATGTTTATCGTTGGGTTATGTTTTGGTTTATGATATAGAATCACACAAACAGACAACAACATACAAGAAGTTAACACGTCATAATATCTGACATTTGGATGTCGAGTACCTTGTTTCAACACCAAGGAACGTTTTACTTCAAGAGTAAGGTTATGTCCTAGTTTAAAGACACAGTACCTCGCCATGCTAATTCAATATGAATCAGATGCATATGTGATGTGTTCGTATCATATGTATGTAAACGAGTATGTAAACGTTGATTGTTCCGATATTGCATGGGTAATCATTTGAGTTAGTGTTGATGTCGCCTCTAAGTTTTAGCAATGGAATACCTGAACGTCACATTTAGTATTCCTAGAATATTAACCCAAGAACTGGTGAATGTTCATCGGAAAATTTCGGGACCAAAACAAGTGTCATTTCTTTGATGATTTATTCGCTCTTTGACTAATAAGCCGGAAATGAAATAGTATTATATGTGCGTATTTCGTCATCGTCAGTTTCTCGAGTGAATGAAAAACAAACTAAAAAAAAACAACATTTCCTAATTATATGTAACAGTAATACAAGTTCCACAATATTGACAGTCCAATACTAAATAAATACGAATACCCTCATATATCGCTTATCTTTAACTTGCAGTGTCCCTATAAATTGAGCATTTTGAGTATTGACTAATCAATGCGAAATTCATAGCCGAGAAACTAAACAGAAGTATCATTGAAGTAAGAGTATGTACGCAAAGACTCTTATGTGAAAACTTAGAATTTCCTCCAAATCTTCTATTAAAGTAAAAAATGTTAAGAATTTTTAGAGCTCTTTTCAGCCGCTCAAGCACCCTTTGACATTAAAACTTTCCCAGGTCTTTGGGCTACATATGGAAACCTACACTCGTGTCTCCCTGGGTAGACTATTTCACTCATGTGGGTGTGGCAGTCAACATCGATCTGCGGCGCCCAGGAATAGACACTGCCCTCGCAGGTACCATTTTACACCATGATCGAGTGGAGCATGTGGGTCTTGCTCAGAGAAATTAACCAGTGGTCCAGAGGGGGATCGAACCGGGGACCTCTCGATCCCGAAGCGCGCGTCCTACATCTAGACCACCGCTTCCCACAGTATATCAATTAAACTGGAAAAAATAAGGCTAACAACCTTTGTCATTGTTTTTAAGCTTTTGTAAAGCGCATCTATAATAACCAAGAGCTACTCTTAGTTTCGTGCAAAATATGTGCAGTTAGAGTCAAAATATTTAAGTTCTTCCTTCAAATGCTTTGTGAATACCTGCCCAGGAAAATAATTAATTATTTGTTTAACATAGGATCTCATTCACTACTTCTCATAATCTAAGTGGATGTTGATGTATTTTATAATAACATCGCGTGTATAAGAAAACAAAACAAACTCCAGTTGTTTCTATCGTTTCGACTATATTTTCAAGTCTTCCTCGGGGTACAAATTAAAATCGTTATATTAAACCTCTAGACATATTTGAATGATCGAGTAGCAATCGCTCACCTCTTGTTACACCGTGAATGAAGACAATAAAATATACAATTTTCTGATTGTTATAGTACGTTCACTTTGATATGATATAAAAAATATTTCAGTACCATTACATACATGCAACATTTTAGTTGATATAATCATTATACATGTTGTTATTATCATTAATATATATAAATAAGTTAAAGCACCATGTGTGGTTGTTCATCGATGTGAATACTCATGCTTATTGAGAAGAGTCATTCATGTTGAATTGTCTACTTGGTTTGGGTACTGATATTTCTGCTGTTCCTGCTAATTCAAACATTCATGCAACATTTCCATACTATGTATTTTGTAGTAATTGTATTGATGCAATGACCATTTTCACGTTACCGTTGCATTTGGAAATGTACTAGTATATTATCATCGCATTAAACAATGAACATGAGTCACCCTAATAAGATTTGTTCATGTAAATTTCGCCAACCATTAAAGGTGGTTTGGCTACAGTAATGTAAGATACTGTTGATAAGCTAATACAAAACTGATATGGAACCATAAAAGCAATCGCAGACGCGAGGAACGTGAGAATAACTTGTATGTAATTGGATGGTACTTGTAACAAAACAAATAAAAACATGTCTAAAAACATAAATTGTACGTTGAATTTATGTTCCTTGAGCAAGTATGTTGTCATAAAATATGTGTGAATGTTTATTTTACACAAACGTCCTTACTTAGATATGTTTAGCAGTAACCAGTTTTCTTTGACTTCCAAGCACTTCGAGAGGTGCCCCACTTATATTTGAACAGTGCTGAATGTCCGCTATCTTCCATCTAACCCGATATAAATAAAACATTTTTGTTTTGAACTATGAGAAGTAATTTATCAGGCATCATAAACAATAATTGATTTGGATATTTGCAATATACTAGAAGTTCCAACCGAAATTTCCAATCCTGTAGAGGATGTTGCATTGGACCTCTTGAAGGTCAAACACTCCCAACGAATCGCAAAAAAGAAGTTTAAGAAATATTGGTGTACCGTTTTTGTGAAGACAATCAGTAGTACTCGCCACTAGAAGGGTGGTTATTGTCATGTTGCGCCCATAAATTAAATAACACAAAATATTTCAAAATGCCAAAAAGTGACTATTTATGTGATAATCGTACTCATTGCGTGTATAATGACGAGGACCAACCAAAAGACTAAACGATGGTTTGCAATGAAGTTAGGAGTATCCATTGTAACCACCAAAACAGAAATTTCGAAAATATTACAATTCAAACTCCGAAAATATTGCTGTTCACTAGCGCAAAAACTAAAGAAAAAATAAAGGGAGGCAATCGTCTTTAACCACAATATATGCTACAACAGAACGGTTATATCGATAACTTTGTCACTTCTGATAAGACAATACATTACCTTTAAGACATTTACGGTATACGACCAGACTGCTATATCTGCTATTAATATCTACAACCCTGACAAGAAGTTGACATTCGTTAAACTACATATTGGTTAGCAGCCTATTCCATTACATGTGCTGTTGTTTGTTATAACTAATCAAATAGAACTCATATTTATTTTACAAACGGACAAACCAGGACTATATAGTATGCCATTTATGTTCAAAACCGTTTTTGGACAAAATGTACCCCATATGGCTTTCCTGGCGACAAACATCCGAATCAAGGTGTTTTGGCCAAGGCCCAGCACCATACACCAACACAATCACAACATTCGGTACCTTAAGAACACGTATTTCATGTTTATTGCGCGATAATAGTTAAGAATAAAGTCAAACAACGCTGCATCCAAAGAATTGGAGTCTAAAAGTTAAGCAACATTGGTTACAATCGATACATATTCACAACGTTGGTGGGATTTTTTCAGTCATAAACAAACTAAAAAGGATGCCCGTACAAAAATGTGAATTTTTGGTTCTAAAAAAACAATGGGTGTATATGTTCATTGACACATTGATGTAAATAATTGAATAAATAATTTTCGACTATACAATGTCATGTTGAAAATATGGGACGTTCAACACTGTTCAAATATAAGTGGTGCACCTCTCGTAGGCGACTCCTTTGTTAGGAAGTGCGTTATTCGGGCTAGATATATGCAAGTAATGTTCAGTGAAATGTATCTGCTATGACACAAGGTCAATTTCTAAGTGACACTGATGGTAATATTTAAAACGATCTTTCAATGAGATTGAGATGTTTGGGAGATCGGGGCCTGTCCCGAAACTACATCGAATACTTAAACTCTGCACTCAGCACTCAAATATTGAAATTTCTTCTTTAGATGGTCAAAGCGACATTTTGGGGAACGAAAAGTGCATGTTATGTTGAGTTGCTGCTAAATATTATCATGTGCTTGTTTCCAAAAGAAATTTAGTGTGCCTAAGTGCAAAGTGTGGTATCCGGATTCAACAATTACATTTCTATCTCATAAATAGTATGTAATTTAATTAATAATGTATCAAATGTTATTTTCAACATTCAAATAATAATTCTGTACATTTTCTTTATTTATATTTGCATTATATAACATTTTCTATTTCTGAGTGTTGAGTTTAGAGTGTAAGTATTGGTTGTAATTTCGGACCATGATCACAATATAAGATTGAATACAAACGTTAATGCTTGTCGTTAATGTTAATTCACGTAAGCTGTCTCTAAATGAATATCAGTGTATGAACAAATGCGTAGTTGCTTTCATTCGGTATGAAACAGTTTAATGGTGTTACCATATTAGATTAGACTAAAATGCATTTCTAATCCCGCTTGTCAGAAAGTGAACCCGGGAGACATACATTTATAATAAATGATAAGTCGATAAGCGAGTCCAAACCTCCACTTTGTCTGTTGTTCCAACTCCCTCGAAACTGTTATTCAATATTCTTTGAATGTATCTCAAACTGATCTAGTAGACGGACTGAAAGGGATGGAAATGTGATAATAATACCACATGCTCTCTGGTGTATTCTCCAACACTCCATGCCTTTGAACATCGACTTTCCCGTTACACCACCTTTCAGTTCAGTCGGAAGTTGAATTAATGTTCATGCTTCAAACCGTAAGTGTGATAACACAAACGTGCTTAGCACTGGTACGTGTGTTTTCATAATGACGAATATTTCAACTAGGATAATATCAAGTACATCTTACATACATTAATGCTTTCAGATTGCAACGTCGATTATGTGTTGGTTATAACTACATGCACGACATAATGCATCAGAAATAAATGCACAAATGTATCTTATGTCTGTTGAATGCAATTGGTTTTAGATGGTTTTACATCACTTGATCAGCATCTGCTTGTACTTCGCCCACAAATACACACATAACCATCCCTCATAACTATACTCCCACATTTAGTTTCTATTTTCTAGTACTCATCGTCTGCAATATCCAGATTACATTGTTTTATGATTTATTGTGGCCATCATAACTAGAAAATGCACTTGCTATAATACGATAATGCATTCCGAGTATTAAAAAACCGCCCGCGACTGTCGAGGGATCAGAACGATCACCACAGGAACAGAATCCTTTGGGTTCGATCCAAAAACATGCGTCTAAACATCGCTTAAAACGGTACTTATCCACCAAGAACTGTCCGAGGACCAAGTGGTAGATTCATGGTTCGTTTCGTCAACTTATTCCCTTCCCCTGCTTCTGTTCATATATGATGCTAAAATGCAGCGAATTGTTCAAGTTATGCGACTGCTGCGGAAAATATGTCCATTCCTGAACGAGAAGTCTTAGAATTAGCAAGCGTTGATTTAATGAACATCTGTATGACTCCGTAATGTCGGTATAAAAATATTAATCGAAGGACCAATTTAGAGAATAATAAGGGTGTTTGAAAACATACATTCTAAATGTAGAATAACTTATGAGCCTCTTGAGAACTCACCCTGAGATAATGATGTCATAAACAACTCTCCACACACAGTACCACATAATTTTCGTTGTAATAAGATGTATACTCTATCATTTTTATAACGAAGGGTTTTATCATTGAATTTATTGCGAAAAAGAGATTGTGATCACGTTACTAATGAATGTTGAATAGTAATAATGTTTGATCCAACCGGTGACATCTGCGATATCTCCTCCCTTTGGTTGTTTTACAAACAATGAGAACTCTCGATGTAGTGCATGTAGTACACAGCAGTCAAACATACAGCTCCTGATTCAATAAAAAGCGTTTTACCACATCTACGAATTACAATTTTGCAAAGCACTTCTCTCACGAAATGCTCAATAATTATTCAATTTCTTTCAGACTGCAATTTACATTCAATTTGATGAAACAGACAAAATGTGATTAGTCTCTATGTAATTTTGACTTCCAAAATTCATGGATTTTCGTCGTTCGTCTTCATATTCTAAGACACAATGGCGCGATGAAAATATTCTATACCTGTTGGTACGAAATGTACACTCCCATCATAAACCAGTTCGTATTTATTTTATATATTGCAGTATGTAATACTAGTATGGTGTAATCACACATCTGTTTAAGTCCTCATCCAGGGCGTAGTAATGCTGAAAAATATATATATATTAAACTTGTTTTACTATAGATGGACAGCCAATTATAGAAATACAGAAATACAGTTTGGTCAACAACCAACATTCAAACAGTACTTGCATAGCACATAATTGAATTTTTTGCATACACTACGTTCGCATGCTACCAACTAGAAGCACTTCCATAGGTGTGGCACTATCTTCTCTTCTATTTAACGTTTTATATGCCCATAACCCTTACATACTAGTAATGTTTCAGTGCTATAGTTTACAAGTACACAGTCCCTACCCTGATGATTTAGACATTATTGAGTAAACTGAAAGAAACAATCACACTATTTTTAGCCGGAGTAAATAGATATAATATATAGCTTATCTCCAGTTGCAATGCCCCTATAAATTGTGCTCATTTGGATGTTGAGTAATCATTTGTATACACGTACGAGGGGTGTTCAATATATTCGAGGATTTTTCATCTAGCAATTTCATATTGGCAGTTAGGCTCAAAGCCATTTAACATCATTCGGAGTAAGATGTCTCTGACCGAATGCACTAATAAAATTATTTTATTCATACAAGGGACGCGTTACGTTGGACGTCACGCGACGTCATTCGAAACGTCACCGTCGGAGCTGCATATGGCTCCTTTCTTGACTGATACCCAGTCCCATGTATGAGACAGGTTTTCTTTTACTACTGAAATAAGTAGTTAATAGCCACTTCTCGAATATGTGTTGGAATAAAAAGAGTATCGATGCGTTATTGGAAACAAAACTCGGAAAGGGATTGTTGACTGTACAAGATTAGATTATTCCAAATAAGACTGAAACACGACCTTTCCTGTTTAGGACGCAATATCGAAATAACCGTTTGGATTTCGAGTCATCGATTTAAAGTTTTATAAACCTATACTTGTATTCATTTTCGCCAGTTACATTTGATTGAGATCTTTGAGTCTTATTTTGCAGAATTAAAGGAAAGTGTCCCTAATGCGGTGTTATTTTTGCTGTTTATCCTTATTTCATCGACTTAACCGTTCGACAGAAACCCTACATTAACATAAACAACAGAATCATGTGAAAATGGCTAATTGGGAGCGCACAGAATCCATGCACAATTTATTCCAGTCATTTTGGAAATATCGCGAGGATTTTATAAGTTTCGCGTTAATTATCATAGCGTGTCGTTTCTCCGAAATAACGTTACGCCCGAGATGTTCGACGGCGCGTGCTTCACCACGGTTACTAAAAGTGACGTCATCAAGTAAATAGTGACGTAATCATAAAGAAAATTAGACAAATCGCGAGATAATTGATTGATCTACATTAGCCTGTAATTTCATTACTCTAGTTCCAACATTCCAAAATTAAGAAGGAAAGTCCTCGAATATATTGATCACCCCTCGTAATTCGTAAATTGGACACAAGACAATATTGGCAATAACATAATCCTAGAGACCGTGAGAACGTAGCTTCCAGTAGAAGATGACAAAATGGTCGTTTAATATAAGATATCATTTATTGCTTCTTACAAGCTAAGAGTCTGTTGATTTATGTCATTACAATCCGTTAACATATTGAAATATTCGTGAACTTATTGCTGCACTAATTTGAACCAAGAAATATAAAAGTACAATCAGCAACTATCTCAGTGATTTGTGTGGAACAGTTACTGTTAAGAAAGTAATTATATACATTTTCTTCCTTAGCATTATCTACATGTTAGTAAGCAAGCGAAATATACTTTTGTTGATGTTCGGGTATGTGCTGAACATTGAAATAAGGCCTTGATGATCAATACGCGCCTTACTTGGTTTAGTTTAATATTCAATTTTGTGTGCCCTGCCCACTTTGATTATACTCTTTCGTGTTCTCCTTGCATTCGCAAAAAGACCACATATTCACATGAGACAACGCGAGACGTTTTTCTCATAAAGGGTTATGTTAACTTTGTCAACAGCAAATGTAGAATATCTACGGAAATTTATATACTTATGATATGTGCACACGGAAAATAGAAGGAAAAGGAACCTTAAATTAATCAATCACAGACGCGAGTAAAGTGAGAATAGCAAAGTGAACTGGTGTATCGAAACAAGTAAACAACTTGCAATATATTTACAGATTATATAAATTGAATTAGCATAGACTGTGGAAATAAACTTGTGACAAGCATTGTAAGTTATTGTACTCAAATAACTCGGCATTTTAACTTGCGCATCCGCATACATGTAACGTCAACACAATTTATGAAACGTTTTTACAGGGATTTCGATCATGCAATGTCCATTTGTGTTTATGTCCCACTAAAATACTTTAGTCGTATCGGTACGGTTTATCAAAGTGCGTATGAAAATTTTAAACTTACGGTCTAACTTAAAATGCTATTGCATATTCAAACATAATCAATCATATTTAAAATAGTTTAACATTGCAGTGTATGCTTCTCCTTCGCCCACATATATAACCTTTCTTGATAACACCTATTTTGTAGTTCTACATAGTAGCACGATATCTAGATTATGATATATTAGAATATCTTCCAGCCATCATCACGTGTGTGCACTTGATGTATTTGTTATGCAAATTAAGATTAAAATCATTTCCCGGGTATAAGGGACACTATGCTGTGAACTAGAGTTTGCAAGATCGTGAAAGATAAGTGTTCTTTTATCCTTAACCGTACACGTCAGTTGAGTGTTTTAGGTGTCTGGCTAGAGAACGTAATGTAGCTAGTTCAATCCAAACAAGAAAAGTTCCAAGTAAGTGTTGGTTAGTCAATACTGCGTCTGGATAATATAATGAGGTAGTCACCATTTGAATAAACTCGTTTTTCTTCTCTTAACTAAATGTAGAAATATATAACATATGATATGCAATGACAAGAATACACAAATAATATACATGTATTTAATATGCAAATTATTAAGTTAATAAATTATTCCGGATAAGACAAAATATACAAAACCTCCAGGAAGTTTGAACATCAGAAAATAAATCCTCGTGCCATCAAATAAATTAATATATTCAAACTTTTTAACTTGCGTGACTGTTTCATACTTGTGTTACTTTGTGGACGTGTTTGCTGGCATTTTGTTGTGTTCTAAAGTACTAATAGTATGTGTGTTGATGAAATAATATAAGTACTGCTGTCATTACGACCACAATTAAATCGAACAGTTTCTAATTCACTTGTTTTTTTATACCGTTGAAATTCATTTTAGTTATTGTACATAAATGTAAAATGTCTGGGTCCCGGGCTTTATGTCTAAAATAAATATCATAGCAATACAAATGTACCATATTTATATAATGAATCAATACCATATATTTAAACCGCTAAACAAAATCCTACCAGTCGTCTGGTAATAATAAGCTAATATCGCATCAAATTGTTTCAATGGAATGTATTGTGTTTTACAGCTAACAATTTACAGGTTAATTCTAAAATTAAGGCATTATGGCCGTGAAAGTTAACAGAATTTACAATATAATATACAGGATACGTGTTTTATAGAAAATTTGTCGGATTGTAACTTATACATCCGGGATATACATTTAAGATTGCTCTTATTGGTGAATTGCCTTCATATCGCCTCAGAAACGCAAATAAAGGAAACGTTGCGTAATATAATAACATAATGAAGGGCTGCTGCCCACCACACCTTCGTTCAAAGTACAAACGATGTAAACATTACGGGACGAGCTGTCCAGACTTCAATTTAAAGCGAGAGTAATATACAGAGACAAAGAAAGCTGATTAATTCTTACGAATCACACGTTATATCGATGGCTTAGAATTAGAAGGTCGTAAGTGCCACTTACGACCTTTTAAGATTCATACATATTTAGAATAAGCACCACAAGGCGCTTCTTATGAGCCCATTTTCATAAAAATCAGAACTTAAAATGGTAAAAGTTTGTTTTACCATTAGTAAAGAGTAAATGTCAGACAGTTTTTCCGTGTTTTCTCAAAATATCGACCTTCTAATGCTAAGCCATCGATATGTTAACCAGTGAACTTATCAGTACAATTACTGTATTCATATGCCTGACCAGCATGCTCTGTCTCGAACATTGTTAATGGTGCAATTAAAAGGTGAAAAGAATTCTGCAATTAGCACATGGACGGAATTCGTGTTGTGTGTGTAGTCTTGTATAGAACGTCTGATAATTCTGCTGTAGGAACATTATGTAGAAGTTACTTGTATTAAGAAATGTTTGATGACGTTAAGCATGCTGACCTGGCTACACGTATCACCCGTATATTACAATTGGTCTGTCATCATGCAGAACATACACGGAGACTAGAAAGATACAAATATTGTCCAAATAGCCTGGCTACGAACTATATATGGTTAGTTACACTACTTAGTACGGTTGCATGAGCACATGAGTAATTTTAAACTACATTTGGCTACAAAGTTTTGCTACACCTTACAACCATCTCAATAGCTACCAAACATATCAACGGAATCCAATAAAGACCTGGTTGTAGAATAAAACAAACTCGATGCGTCCTTTTAAATTGACCAGACAATTGCAGACAGTTCTTGATTTTGACCATGATTATGGTCAATACACATCCGGTTAACTAGAATGATGGGCTTCACACATACTATATCAACCAGAGTGTAGAATCACGTAATCAAATGAATGCCATTTTACACTCAAAACTATTACGATTTCGTCTGCTAACGGTGAGTTTTTTCTTGATTATAACGATCTTGCATTTAATATGGTTATATTATATAGCCTAAAGTACATCCCGTATATGTAAGTATACCCGGCAAGTACCGAGTTCGTTCTATCTTTAGCTGTTTTTAATTCCAACCGAGTGTTATAATTTGGTCGAGCATCAGTTAACAACAGCTAAATATAGAGCAAAATTGGTAATTGTCTAGTGTTACTACATATACATGGGAGATACTTTAGGCTGTATTATATTGGTCATATAAAGTACACGAACGCTATACTCAATTTGGTCGAGCATCAACTAAAAACAGCTAAAGTATTTTGATATGTCAAATGATTGATGGACTATTTTATCGACTCGATTGATTTGTTTAATTGTTGTTCATTTTCCCCAAACGCCAGATACTACTACTTAAAAATTATTTTTTGATAAATATACTTAACAACTTTTCTAAGTTTTCATTTTCATTGGTTAATAACTTGTTTGTTATAAATAGTAAAGTTCCAAACTTTCTTGAGTAAAGCTTATCCGTGTCAGAAACTGGCCAAATGTCACATGGTTTGTTCGATCCGAGATGCACGTGCGGTCTGCGTTTCTCTGCCTCCACGCAGTTACACGTGCACGGAATATGTTCCACACACTTCCGAATTATGTCCAACGGCTCGTCACGTTTGAAAAACTTTTGTGAATCAGTTATTTTATCACAGTTGTGAGTTAGCTGATATCAGAACAAAGATGACGTGACGTCTGCACGCTGTATACTGTGTTTTGTCTACTGACGTGTAAGAATAATCACCAAAATCATCACTGGTTGATTGTTTTTTAATGTACAATTAAATGTATTTATGAGCTTACATGTATAATGAAAGATTAACTTATTGTGTGTCAGATATACAAAGGTGGTCGTGAGAGAGTTTGGTATTAAAGTGACGTAATGGCGTAAAATCGAGCTATTCGGAGACGTGACTGTAATTAGCATTCAGACATTAAAAATCATCGAGTCGATACATTCAACAATTCTTGCGTCTCTTGTTCATGACTGCAAGAAGAAGTATTAGACTACATGGTGGTCATCAAATATATCAAAATATGTTAATAATTTTATAAATGCGTGCCAAAGTCAACTTTTTGATGTACGATTGTACAAACAGATGATTGACTCGTATTATAGCCAAATTTCATTGAGATATAATCATGCTTGACAAAGTTATCTACAAAAATATAAGTGAGGACTTAGAAAAGTTGCTAAGTATACATATTATGCCATACAAGAACTAATACACACGAGTCAGGACATTTATGGCAGAAGGTGAATTATGATTGATTGGTGTAGTATGTTCAATGTACAAGAAAGAATATTTTAATCTACACGATTTACCTATGACACCACGCACTAAAGCATTAAAACTGATTAGTACTAGTGATATGTTAATACAATCGTATAATTGCAAATGTTATTTACTAATGTTCCATAGAAAGATTCAATACCATAAATTAAACATCTTCTAAATAAGAGCATAGACTTTATTATACGGTCAACTCAGAATACAATTAATTAACAGTTATTTAAGAACACGTTGAATTGAGAATGCAAACAACATACCACGCCATTAATCGAAACTTCCTCCGCTTCAATACAAATATTCAAATATTGCGCTGAAGGTATATATGTCAATTATTGGACGTTAAATGACAAAAAGGTATAAGAAAATCCGACAGGGAAGGTAGCACTCAACCTAACCAGCCGAGCGCGGAAATCAGAAGCTCCACGACACAACTACCCTGAGCACTGCCCACAGAAACCCATGCCAAGCCTGCGACAAAATGTTATCTTTTATTGATCATCTTTAAAAATTCGTAATGTCGGAACAATATTAACCGACAGAACAGTTTAGAGAGAAATTATATAGGACGATTGTCAACCCACGTTGTAAATGTAGGATAAATTACGAGCCCCTGGAGAACACACGCAGAGATAATCATGTCATTAACAACTATCCACACACGGTGCCATATTATAATTTCTCTTAAAATATTTGATACTCTACCATAATTATAATGAAGGTTTTAATAATTCAGTTCATTGTGACAAAGTGATTGCGATTACGTTACTGATGAACGTTAAATAGTAAAAATGTTTGATCCAACCAGTGACATATGTGACCGGTTTTCGGCTATTTTTTTCCTTTTTCTTTGGTATTTTACAAACAATGAGAGGTGTCGATGTAGTACAAAACAGTCAAACGTACAGATCATGATTTAATAAAAAACGATTCACACGGTGATACTTAGTTACGCCTAAACCACATCGACGAATTACGATTTAATGAAGCACTTCTCTCACGAGTTGCACAAAAATTGTTCAATTACTTGCAGACTGCAATTTACATTGATGAAACAGAGAAAGTGTGATTGCCTCTTGTTAATTTTGACTCTATATTCCAAGACACAATAGCGCGATGAAAAAATTATATTCCTGTTGGTACGAAATGTAAACTCCCATCATAAACCACTTCGTATATGACAGTATGCCATACTAGTATGGTGAAATCTTATTCTGTTATTTATTGTTTGTATTACGCCATGTAATGTCCCCGTATACAACAACTGACTCGGTTGACACAAATATTTAACAAGGACGTAGCAATCCTGAAAAATATGATTTAAACATTTTTTTCTGCAGATGGACAGTACATTACAGACATATAATTTGGTCTACAGTCAACACTATCCAAATTAAAACAGTACTTAGATAGAACAATATTGAATTATTTTTGTGAACAACACCAGCAAGCACTTCCACAGGTGTGACACCATCGTACAAAAATGTACTCTACCCTAAATAACATATACCATACGTGCTCCTAACCACTACATAAGGTTTCTGTGATATTATTTACAAACAAACATAGCTCCATCCCTTTATGGGAATGTTGTTTTCCAAATAGCTGCTGATTACCTAAACATTGTTGAGTTTAACTGGACGAAAACAAAACTGAACAGCCAAATCGCTAGTTCGATCCCAGCAAGAATAGTTCCAGGTAAGTGTAGGTTAGCCAAAACTGCGTCTGGATAATATAATGAGGTAGACACCATTTGCCTGAACTAGTTTTTCTTCTCTTAACAAAATGAAGAAATATAAAACATATGATATGTAATGACAATAATATACAATAGTATACATGTACTTAATATGCAAATTATAAATTAAGTTCTTAAATTATTCCGGAGAAGACAAGATATACAACATCCAGGAAGTTTGAACATCAGAAAATAAATCATCGTACCATCGAACAAATTTCAGTTAATATATATAAACGTTTAAACTTGCGTGACTGTTTCATATTTGTATTACTTTGTGAACGCGTTTGTCTGGCATGTTGCTGTGTTCTTAAGGACTAATAGTATGTGTTGATGAAATGGTATAACTACTGCTGTCATTACCAGCACACTTAAGTCGAATAGTGTCTAATTCAATTGCTTTATACCGTGGAATACACTTACGGACTTTGAAAACGCACCACTTATTCAAACCACGAAATTTAATAGTAAATATTGTTTAATTGTATTAAAGCTCAATTAATGTTTTAACATCTAGCAAAATTTCAAAACGACAGTTCACAATGTTACTAAGTCACGTGACATCCACGTGCTTAAGTCTCAAAACCAAATTCACCGTTATGGAGAGTGCGTGTAAAGTTATGCTTTGGTGCGTTCACAACAGCAGGTACTCATTATAGTTGCAATCAGCTTCTGGATATTGTTTCTCTATTCACCAACAAAGGTTTGGACAACCTTGTGAGTAGATCGCGTCATGAAACTCATCCGTGGACTCAAGTCTGAAAGAACATGTCATATGTTTTTGGTGGGATCAAAATTTGGGACATTCCATCACGCAGATATTGCTTTCTTTAAGAAAATTGACTGCTATTCGTTATCTATGCGCATGGTCATATTCATACTGTCCACGGTTAACACCCCTGTCATCCGGAAATAGTAATACAAGAAGTAAGTGACTGCATGTTGAAGCACGTGTTATTTGTTAGATGAAACAATCATTTGCAGGGTACTAAATGAAAATGTTGTATTTCATAAATAAACGTGTTTGATATTTTTATTTGATGATTTAGCATATCTATCGACACTTAGCATTCTTTTGCCAGTCACGGTTGTTGACCGGAAATCGTTATTTTGGCGGAGCATGCGCATTCATTTATCCGAATTAGGTGACCTTTTATGCTTTTAATCCTTATTTGAAGAACATCGGTGGTGTCAGTTGGCATAAAACGCTATTGGAGACGAATATGTATTGTATCATGACAATGTAATCGCACAAAACTCACGCGGTGGCTACTTCCGGTTTGTAACATGTCTATACCTGCAGACACATCAGTTTCAGATTGACATTAAATGTAACCTTTGGTTTGAAAACTTAAATTTTGTTGTTTGTTTGGTATGCTAATGAATCGTTTACACATCGTCATTTACACAGGTCGGATATTGTCATTCGCACGAGTCTTACGCGCTAAAAATGTGATTTGACCACGTGGTCGCTACTAGCGATTCGGTTAGTAAAAATGGAGTAAAATATACTTTACCAATAACGTCCTAACCCTAGAACATTATTCCATTGGTATAAAATAATCCTAAATAGTTCATACAAAAAATACCGACCCCTGAAAAGAGGTGTGTTTTCAAAGTCCGTAAGTGTATCATTTTATTTGATGTACATAAATGTGAAATGTCTGGGTCCCGGGCTTTATGTCTGAAATAAATATCATAGCAATACAAATGTACCATATTTATATAATGAAAATATACCATATATTTAAACCGCCAAATAAGATCCTTCCAGTCGTCTGGTAATAATGAGCTAATTTCGCATCAAATTGTTTCAATGAAAATGAATTGTGCTTCACAGCTAACAATTTACTGTTTATTTCTGAAATTAAGGCATTATGGCCATAGAACAAGTTTACAGAATTTACAACATAATATTCGAGATACATGTTTTATAGATAATTTGTCGGATTGTAACTTAAACATCCGGGATATACATTTAGGATTGCTCTTGTTGGTGAATTGCCTTCATATCGTGTCAGAAGCGCAAATAAACGTTGCGTAATACAATAACATAATAAAGTGCTGCCGCCCACCAAACCTTCGTTCAAAGTACAAAGGATGGATACATTACGAGACGAGCTGTCCAGACTTCAATTTAAAGCGAGATTAATACATAGAGACAAATAACGCTGATCACTTCTTACAAATCACACGTCAAATGTCAACCTGTGAACTTATCAGTACAATTACTGTATTCATATGTCTGACCAGCATGATCTGTCTTGAACATTGCTAATGGTGCAATTGAAAGGCGAAAAGCGTTCTGCAATTAGCACATCGACGGAATTCGTATTGTTAGTGTAGTCCTGTATAGAGCGTCTGATAATTCTGCAGTCGGAACTTAATGTCGAAGTTGCTTCTATTTAGAAATGTTTTATGACGTTAAGCATGCTGACCTGACAACACGTATCACCCGTATATTACACTTGGTCAGTCATCATGCAGAACATACAAGGAGGCTAGAAACATAAAAATAATGCCCCAATAGCGTGGCTACGAACTGTATATGGTTAGTTACACTACCTAGTACCGTTGCATGAGCACATGAGTAACTTTAAACTACATTTGGCTACAACATTTTGCTATACTTTACAATATCGCGCAGTTCGTCATAAATTGAGTGAATCGTGGAAGTCAAAATTACCTAGAGACTAATCACATTTTGTCTGTTTCATCAATGTAAATTACAGTCTGAAAGAAATTGAACAATTCTTGTGCAACTCGTGAGAGAAGTACTTCGCCAAATTGTAATTCGTCGATGTGATTTAGACATATCCAAATAATACTGTATCATGTCCTTGAGAGAAACGCGTTTTATTGAATCATAAGATGTGCATTTGACTGTTTTGTACTACTTGCACTACATCGAGACCTCTGACTGTTTGTAAATTAGCAAAAGGGGGGGGGAACACCCGGTCATATATGTCACCAGATGGATCAAACGTTTTTCCTATTCATCGTTTATCAGTAACGTGGTCATTTGGAATGTTGCACAGTGATATGAATTTTTAAATCTGTCATTATATGATAAAATATCAAATACCTTATTATCGCAGAAATCGTTATATGGCACCGTGTGTAAAGAGATGTTTATTACATCATGATCTCTGGGTCTGTTCTCCAGGGGCTCGCCATTTATCCTACATTTAGACCGTGGGTTTACAAACGTCCTAATTACTCTCTAAATTGTTCAACCGGTTAATATCTTATATCGACATCACGCATTTTTGAAGATAATCAAAACAACAGCATTTGTCATTTATATGTTTAGGAAATGACCTATATACCTCTAGCACCATATGAATAGAAGATGATGAAGTTACAATGGATGTGAGGTAAATTGTTGGCATCATTATTTCAATGTGTCTTTAAAGAAGCTAGTACTTGATTTTATTCTATGCTTTTATTATGTAGACCCTTTTTTGCTATTAAAACTTGCCATATAATATAATTGAATGATATCTGGATTTATAGGACTGTAGTTACCTGGAAATAAAACTTGATCATTTGTTATGCTTTGGTGCGTGAAAGCGTCACCAGTAAATGTTGTGGATTAAAAGACCCTTATTTTACAGTGAAACCACTACACAAAACAATCATAATTCACATTCTGCAATAAATGTCTGCCTCAGGGGTATTGGATTTTGTAAGGCACCATATGAGTTTATCAAAAATTAATTATTAAATAATTGACAACAATCAGTATATGAAGTTTGGGGTAAATTAACATCAATAAAGCAATCAAAATAAAGGAGCTTATCAAATTTTGACATATCAAAATGCTATAAATATTGCCAATAATAATTCGTTTAAAAATCGTTAATATCGTATGTGCTTGGACTAGCCTGCCATTCTCGTTAACTAGAGTGTGCTTCACCATAATCATAGTCTGAGCACTTTACTATCGACGAAGACCTGTCGAAAATTGTCTGCTCAATTTAATCGGAAAACAGTTTTTATTCTACGACTAGGCCTTTCTTGGATTCCATTGATATACTTGGAAGCTATCGAGATTCTACACCGGTTGGTAGGAAATATACACTTCCATCGTAAACCAGTTCGTATATTTTTTTATAAAAGGCAGTATGCAATACTAGTATGGTGAAATCTTATTCAGTTTTATTATTTATGGTCACATGTCACGTTTTGTGGATAAACACTATTGTTATTTGCACTATGATATATACATGTTTGTTGTATTTTTCAATTTTCACTCATTTGTAACATCCTGGAACTCAGCGCAGAGTACAAAGAAAATGCATCGCAATATTTAACGGAAATTGTCTAAGTTTCGTGTTCTTCATTACCAAGAGACAACAGTAAATTTCTCGGTGAGCCAGAATTGTATGACACCACGTCACATTTTAGATAATTAAAAAAGAGATAGATTTTTTTTCAATTTTGCCCCATACTTTGGCATACAATTTTAAAATATACATGACCCCATTTTCGAAATTTGTATAAACAGTAGGGCACATACTAAAGCCTAACAGCTACATTGCTTAACAATAACTTATACTAATAATGCTCCACAAGATTACCAACAATGAACAAAACCTTATGGTAACTTCAAAAGCAGATTAGATACGAATTACGGGGCTTGTCTTTCTTGTTTAAGCATGGAAGACGTGTATTTATGTACAACAGTGTACCAATGCGCATTTGTTTTCACTGGGTTTAAAACATTTTAATGGCGTTGCCATAATCTATAACGTATAAATAAAGTATTTCTAATCCCGCATGTCAAACAGTAAATCAAAATGTAATGGACAGACATTAATGGTGAAATGATTATTCATGTTTAAAATTTCGCTTGGTCTGTTTTTATCGCTCTCCGTAATGTTATTCATTATGTTTGATAAAGCATCTCACACTTACAACATGTTGTACATTATACATCACATTTTGCACTGGTATAGTGTTTCTACAACACTCGAAGTAGTGTCACAAGCTGAAATATGATCCAGTAAGTATACTGTTATTGAATTATTTTATTAGTCAAAAACGCCTGTCCCTAACATAAGTGTTTACCTTTACAATGCGGTTATCGCCTTTCAGTTCTGTCGGAGGTTTGAAGAAATTTCATATTGCTACCCAGCATCTCAATTTGGTAGAACGCACGATACATGAAATGCCTGTTGTGGCAAGAATGTTACAATAATACGTTAATAACAAAACCTTGCATTCGCATAAATATTTAAAATAAAATAAAATACTAGTAGCTTAAATACGGGGATACCAACTTAGTTAAATTACGTCATACACTCTTGCTTGTAGATGACAACGTTGTTGTTTAGTGGTAAATTATACGAGCGATACCATGAGGTACACACAATTGGAAAATGCGTCTTACATGTGTAGCGCTGTAGAATGAAATTGATTTTAAATTGTTCAACATTACAGTATATACTTCTACTTCGCCCATATAAATTATATAACCTTGTCTGCCTTGTCTGGTATTTCACTCCAACATCGCAAATATATCAAGTAGCAAGATATCTAGATTATGAAATATAAGAATATCTTCCAGCCATCGTCACCAGACAATGCACATGTGTGCACTAGATGTATTTGTTATGCAAATTAGGATTAAAATCATCTCCTGGGTATAAGTGACCTAACACTGTGAATTAGAGTTTGAAAGATCGTGAAAGATAAGTGTACTATTATCCATACAGACCATACACGTTAGTTGAGTGTTTCAAGCGTCCGGTTAGGGACTAGCTAGTTCGATCTCAGCAAGAGTAGTTCCAGGTAAGTGTTGGTTTGCACAGACTGCGTTTGGATAATGTAACGAGGCAGTTGCCATTTGTCTAAATATTGTTTCCTAAATAAATGTAGAAATATAATTATTCAAATATGCACTGACAATAATTTACAATACAATGCAAATTATGTATTAGTTAAGGAATTATTCCCGATAAACCAAATATTCAAAAGTTCCTATGAACTTTAAACTTCAAACAATGAATCACCTTGTCATCAATTAAATATCAGTTTTTATTACCCCTCACTTTTTTCGTAATGTTAATTTCCCATAGACAAACAGGTAGTATTCTTACTATTACGATCAAGCGATTCAATACACCACGTGATTGAACATTTGTTTACTGTCAGCAGGGTGATAATACTTTTTTGACAGTACTTTTCATGACACGTAGTATATTTATAAATGCAAAAACAAACATGGCGGCATATTCCACCCGCATAACCACGGTTTTAGTTCGAGTTATCTATACCCAGCCACGTATTGGGTGCAGAAGAGTATTCCAAGAATTAGGTGTATCTACTTTATCTTTGAAACACATTAATACTTTTCGCTTCATATTTTCCTTTGGGTAGATTGGAGTTGTTTATTTTCCGGTTTTAGGGGTCCAAGATGTTGGATGTTGAATCCTTTCAATATTCAGGAAATTAACTAATTACACACGATTTGAGTACTTGGGGAAACAAGGAACAGAGTCTTAAACTCCTATTATTCATACATTATGCCATGAAATCGACTCCTGTAGAGTTCAGTGTAAATTACACCTAGCGAAATTTAAAGTAAGTTCATTCGTACCCGTAATGATTCGTACCTAAATTATCTACCAAAAATAGAACGTTGACGAAAAAAGTTCGGGGTAATAAAAAAAATTACACAAAGCTTTGAGGGTGACAGTAAAAATGTCAACCCTCGGAAAGTACTGTTACCCGCGGGCTTCGCCCTTCACCCTCAAAGAAATGTGTTATTTATATAATATTATTCAAACGTTTAAACGTGCGTGACTGGTTCATATTTGTTTTACGTTGTGAACACGTTTGTCTGGAATTTTATTTTGTTCCTAAATAATAGTGGTGTGATTTTGGTTAAAATGACATTACTAATGTCATTATAATCAGAATCGAATTGAACAGTGTCTAATTCACTTGTTGTTTTATATCGTGTAATATCATTTTAATTGATGTTCATAAATGTAAATTGTCTGGGTTCCGGTCTTTATTTCTGAAATAAATATCATAGCAATACCATAATTTTATATTGAACCAGTAACAATTATTTAAACTTCCAGACACGATCCTATTAATGCTCTGGTAATAACGAGCAAATATCGCATCAAATGTTCTAATGAAATTGAATTTTTTTTAACAGTTAACAATTTACAGTTTATTTCAGACATTTAGGCATTATGCCAATTGATCAAGATTACAGAATTTACAACATAATATACGAAATGTTTCATAGAAGGGTTGTCGTAAGACTTTGTGTGCCTTTTTGTTGGATACATTTAATGATCTCTGTACCAGATTGTAACGTTAACATCCGGGATATATAAAATCAATACAGATTGCTCTTATTGGTGAATGCCTTCACATCGCGACCAAAGGTAAATAAAGGAAAAGTTGCGTATTGCAATAACATAATAAAGTTCGGCCGTCTACCAAATATTCGTCTAAAGAGAAAATATTTGAAACGTTACGGGACAGGATAGTCGTAAACTTACAGACTAAAGGGTGTCTAGACTTCAATTCGAAGTGAGAGTAATATATAGAGACAAAGAACGCTGAACAGTTCCTACAAATCACATGTTATATGCAAACACGAGAACTTATCAGTACAATTACTATATTCATATGTATGACCAAAGTGCCGTGTCTCGAACATTATTAATGGTGTAAATGAAAGGCGAAAAGAGTTTTGCAATTAGCGCATCGACGAAATTCGTGGTGTTAGATATTTTTTAGAACGTCTGGTCATTCTGCTGTCGGAACTTAGTGTCGAAGTTGCTTTTATTTAGAAATGTTTTACGACATGAAGCATGCTGACCCGACTACATCTGATACTTCAGATGTTTTATACACCCATTGGATATAACATTAGCCCGAAACTTACATCAACTGACCTTTCGGTAGATCGTCTCATACACATGCTTATACTGTATACCGAAGGTCTAGTTGTGGACCTTTTACACCACCGAAGGAAACATAAGGACCCGTGCAATACATACACGAATACTACTAAATGCTCCAAGTGGTAGACTTATATTTTGCTCTAGATTTAATGTCCAAATAACCTGGTTACCAACTGCATATCGTAAGTAAAACTAACTAATACGATTGCATGAGCACATAAGTAACTTTAAACTACATTTAGCTACAATGTTTTGCTACAACTTACAACCATCTCGATAGCTTCAATAAAGGCCTAGTTGTAGAATAAAAACTCGATGTATCCGATTAAATTGATCAGGCGATAGTAAAGTCCCCAGACTATGATTCTTGTAAAGCACCATCTAGTTAACGAGAATGGCAGGCCACGCACGTCCTAAATAAACAATGTTTTGAAACCGAATTATTATTGGCAATGTTAATAGTATTTTGATATGTCAAATAATTGATATACTCTTTTATCGACTCGCCGGGCTATGATTGTTTTATTGTTGTTAAGTTTCCCCAAACGTCAGATACTGAATGCTGTCAATTATTTAGTAATTAATTTTTGATAGATTCATATGGTGCCTTACAAAATCCAATACCCCTGAGGCAGACATATATTGCAGAATATGAATTAAGCTTGATTTGTGTGGTAGTTTCACTGTACAAGAAGAATATTTCAATCCACAAGATTAACTGGTGCCACTTTCACGCACCATAGCATTACAAATGATCAAGTATTGTTTCCAGGTAACTACAATCCTATAAATCCAGATGTCATTTAATTGCATTACATAGCAGGTTATTAAACGCCTTCATAATAACAGCATATATATCATGCTACGGTGCGCTCTAAATAAAATTAAGTATCAGCTATTTTACAGCACATTGAAACTAGGACGCCAATAACACATCACGCTTTCAATCGCAACTTTCTCCGCGTCCATACAAATACGGTGCTAAATGTATATAGGTCAATTCGTGAACATATAAATGACATCATGTGTTGTTTTATTGATCATATTTATAAATCCGTGATGTCGGAACAATATTAGCCTACAGAACAATTCAGAGAGTAATTAGAACATTTTTCAACCCACGTTCTAAATGTAGGATAACTTGCGAGCCCCTGGAGAACACGCGTAGAGATAATTATGTAATAAACAACTTTCCACACACAGCACCACATGGTTCTTTTAATGAGACATTTAATACTCCATATAATGAAGGGTTTAGTCATTCGTGTCACTGTGTGATGGTGTTAGTGAACGAACGATGTATAGCAATAAATAACATTTGACTCATTCGGCTTGCACTGAAGATCTGGTATGGTTGTGTGTCCTATACTGAGAACATACTAATAATAAGCACTGATTTCAAATACATGTATAATAAATAAACACAAACCTACATTTGTTTATTGAACATAGCATAGGCTAACACTTCCTGCAAAATTTTAATGCATTTTGAGTTTCAAATTCGCATCTCTGTAAAATATTCAACAATCTCATTCCGGAATTTCGAAGTAGTGTGGACGTCAAAGCATAAACGTGACGTCACAATGTACGTGACGTTCCAATTTTCTAGTACGAGAGTGTTCCCCTTACCAAACTAATTTTTAGACTGGATATGGCCTACTAAAAAGGTCTGTGACGTTATTACCGTTCAAATATACACGTCTCAGCTCATCTTCGTTTTCAACATTGAAATAAATGTAATTACACTGTGTTGCATTATGTTTAGATGCTCAGTTATTCTTAACCACATTACTCACCCCAATCTTATTCTATCTTAAGGGAAAGCGGGTCTACTTTTTTAGTTTTCTACATTTAATTGGCTTATTGTGTTTATGTGATAAAAAGAATCTTACATTCGTGTCTTTCCATATTAAATTTATTAAACTTGTTGGATAAAGGAATAAAATACTGGGCAGATCCTCGTATTTTATCACTTTTGTCCAACTCGTTTAATGAATTCAATATGAAAAGTCAGTCATGTAAGGTCCTCTATTTATTATACAAATCAAGGATTGAGTAGAAATCTAAGCTTATTTAAAAAAACCTCGTTCCTTATGGATAGCAGTAATTGTTGGTAAATGTAGAAAATTGTAAACAGAGGGTAGGACGTAGCTATGGGATATATAAGGGAGAGAGAAATATAGGGACAGTAGTTTAATAGATTTAAGGAAAGAATGTAGATATACATAGATTGATAGAAATATAGCAATATGATCATTTTGTCACCTGGACGTGTGGTTTGTTCCAAACATTTATCATGTATGAAAGTTGATCGATATTTATGACAAGTTGTACGTAATGTAGGTGTTGTGCATACATATTGGGGAACATTATACATCAAAACGATTGGTTGTTCTAATGTAGGTATGTACGTGTCCGAATATTTCGATGTTTGAGTCGCTCGAGAGGTTTGGATCGCCACAAAGAAAGATTGACAGTGGGGGTGTAGTAAGATTCGGAATGTACTCAATGAGTGCGATGCGTTGTTGTAGGAAAATATGACACTCTAAGAAGTAATGGTAGGTGTTCTCAATTTGGCCACATTGACAGAGAGGACTCTTTATCAAGTTTTTAGAAAATAAGAGTTCGTTCAGAGTGCTGCAGTGTGTTCTGAGTCGAATGTGTAGAAGTTGGTTTTTACGGTGGCCAGAATATTAATAGGAAGGAACGTTTGGTTTATTAGCATTGAGTTTAGTTCTGAAAGAATTCAGTGATGGACATTGCGATGGTTAAGAGGAAGCTGATTCCATGCATGTACAATTGATGGTAGGAATAAATTAGCATAGAACTGAGTATAACATGGGATGTCTCTGGCGTTGCTGGCACCAGCGAAGGTAGGTACTGAGGCGATAGGTTGTTAGTCATTTTATAAAAGAGTGTTAGTTTGTGTGTTTTCCCTTCTTTCTTTGAGAGTTTTGAAGCAAGTTTCCCTATAGAGATTGTAAATCGAAATTAGTTTGGTAGCTCCACAGATAATTCTGCAAGCCTCATATTGAATATTCTCCAATTTGTTTTGATCATGGAGCCGAGTGTTAATAGACAGTTTAAACAACACCTTACAACTCAAGTATCGTGTAATCTATATGATTTTACTATTTCAGATAACGGCATTCTTATAAAACAGATTAAGTTTGTATGCGTACTGTATGTGTGTCATATAAATCAAAACTTTATCCGTTAATTTAATATAATTAGAAATGATTCTGATATGTCATTATGAAGACTAGATGGCGGACACTCTTGTTATAATTACCGCATATATAAAGCTATTGTAGATATAATACAATGTTACAATGTATTTATTCGTTAAAACATAATTTATTGAAATTATTTTAAATTATATAAATTGCTTTTACATTCTGTATGATCTATTTAATCGTCATACATCTTATTTGGATCTCTCTCATGCACAACGAATACCTACCGACGTCAACTTGCGAACAATAATTCCGATCAATTTTCTTTCATTACTACTCGTAGGTGTACGTTGTACATCGTTGGTGGTGTTCATATTGATGCGTCTATGTTACGCCTGTGTTTCCGTTTCAGTCAACTTCAGTTGAGTTAACACTCTTAAGTCTCCATGGCCGCGTATAGAAATATGTTTAGATATAAGGGGGATACCCACGTGTCCGCCAATTTTCCAAAAATGCGTATGCTCGCGCTTGTAATAGCTGCTCATATCTTCCTAATTTTCACCAATTGATTTGTTAAGAAAACTGCATGTTTTGCTACTTCAAAACCTTTAATATCAGATGTTCTTTTATTCCATGCGTCTTGCTTCTCACGAGTGATTGCTATAGTTGAGTACTTGCCAGTATATGTATCATTTATCTTACTGTAAATATAATTTCGTCCGCTTTAATCACTATATAAATCTGACATCGTTTATCATTTGACTGCCTTCTGTTTCTCCCTTATAATTTAATTGGTCCGAATTTATATGTCAATGTCCCAAGATAAAACATACTTAATGTGCGGTTATGTGATTTGCTGTTAAATTTAGGCAATAAATCATGGATAGTGATTCCCTTGAAATAACCATGAAATATGACATTCACGGATATTTCTCAAGAGAATTATATTGTACTTATTTTAAAAAAGGCCATATATGAAAACTAATGGAAACTGCCAACAACCTAGTTTCAAATGTTATTATTTACGTAGGTGTGTAAATGGTTTATAAACTGTCCAAACGGTTGTATTGATGATTAACCGTGTCCTTGATAGCAACTAGACCTCGACTGAAAATAATTTAGTTGGATATGCTCTGTTGTATGATTTTCTCGATTTGTTCTCGACTGTTTAAGCTGAATACTGACTGCCACCACTGCTCAATGTTCTATCATATTTCTGTTTAATGTGACGTTCATTACTAAATCCTTTGGTGTCAATCACAAAACATATTATTAATGGTGTTATTTGAGTTATGTGATTTGTGTCGGTATTGTAATCAAACAAGTTAAGATCCTGGTGTATATCACCATGTTACCTATGTATACATAATGAACTTATTGTATTCAATAACTTCGTAATCTTCTTATAAGTAATTATCACTGTGTAGAGAAATAGTTTATTGGAACAAAGAATGAATCTCGTTAATGTCATAGCGGCCTAAACAGCTAAATTCTGTTAGGAGCATTACTTCGAATCCGAAGTGTAATCACAATATTGCAGAAGATGAAAAGAGAAAACATGTTTATGATTATCTGCTGTAACGTCTATTACATTATCTACACCTTTATAAATGTCTATGAAATAATGTTTTGTAGGAACATAATCATTAGTGAAGTAGTATCGTATATTCTTATCGCAAATATGATGTAATCGTACTCATAATATAAAGACGTGTCACAGCCGTTATTATCAGATTTTTATTTGACATGAAGTTTAGTACCAAATTATAATCATCAATTTTATGGGCCCATCCGCTACACCAACCAGCTTGTATGCCCGTACAAACTTGGACTTCGATGTGGATGCGGACAAATAAACTAAATATCATTTTTCTATTTCTCTCACTGCGTTGTTTGCAGGGTAAAAATCTTGTTGTGGCTTACGACCATTTTTAATAAAGAACAAAAACCACTGATTAGTCATTTACTTATAAAATAGAATAGCAATATTAGAATGTGCATTCTTACTTCTTAGTCAATATAACTTACATACTAAGTTAGGGCTGCTCAATGGATAATCGGGAATGGCCAATGACATATGAGTGCTATTTATGCTCAGTGCCTGGTTTGATTTTTTGAAAAGAAGTATAACATGTGGCTTCCATGACATAGCGCTGTTGGATTTAGCTAAGAGCATTCGGGGAAAACTTTTTTTTAAAGACGTGCCGCATATGGCTTCATATCATAGCACGGTGCATAGTTCACTAAGTTAACTGGGATAATCCCCGATGTATTTAGTGTTCATATTTATAGTTGGATTATGCAATACCGTGCATATGCTAAGGTTATGGCGTTACAGAAATTAATATATTTGCATTGATTTGTGTAAACGTAAGCAGATTTCAGTACAATTGTATTAACAGCTACATCTTTAATGTATAATTAATTCCTATATACAGCAGTGGTATTGTCAGTGAGCGGTCCTTATCCACCAAATAAAACTTCTATTAATATTATGTTTAACTTAGGTTCGGAAAGGCAAATTTATCATGCGGATAAACAATAACGTAGAAACATGTTTCACAATATATACTCATAACTCAATTTGAACAACGTTTTTATGAACGACATGTTTCTATCTGTGTTCTATTGTAAACAAAATGTGATAAATTGGAAGGTTAAAGCTTGCTATTAACAGAATTCATCGGATTCAATATCTACACTTAGCGGCACTTCTAACGCTGCCACTTATATATTTCAGTTTTCTTTAAAAGTCCTCAATGAATTGTAATGAAATTTGGCATACTTGAACATCAATATTTGACACAGGTTCTGGCGAATTTTCTGCTCGATTCGACAATAGGCTATTGCACGATACGTCTTCAACTGACTGAATACTTATATTGAAAGTCGCATTTTTATCACTCAATATCGACCAACTGGTTGTTATGAATGCGTGTAGATGTCCATATTTCCTATAATGGTTGTGCAAATCAACATTTTATTCGCTCATGGTTTTTAATAGTTATTAATAATATTTACCAAAATGCTACAAAACGAAAATTGTTCGTTTTGCTGCAAAATATAGTGTTTTCTGTACACATAGCGTGTCTGTTGAGAAAATACGATTCTTGCGAGTAACGCAGGTTTCGCTCAACTTGAAATTTAAATTTAGGGTGACTAATTATTATATCAAACTGAATAAATTCAACTCTACTTCGTACTATTAACATTCCTTATTCAGAAGAAATGTGAATTTTACATTCAAGTAGCATTATTTGAGGGTAAACGTTTATTTTAAGCGCATCGGTTTTATATTCAGATTATGAGCTGATTTTGAGGCGGTCTAAGGTTACCAACTGCTATTTGGTTACCTAGGAAATTGTAACCTTAGTGAAATTAATGAATATTTTTATTGTGTACACTCATTACATAACACTTGAAGCTACGAAGAAATAAAATATTGATAATACTGAATTGACTCCTAATAAATACGCTGTTTAATTTTGTGACTTTGTAATTCCGGGTGACGTAAATTACGCGTTTACCACGCATTTTCATACACACCAATTTCTGAATTAACACGTGCAGCAATAGGCGCATGCTTTAAACTAAAACTGGTGAAAATGTGATAAAGTTATCTCAAACGGTTTTCGAGATATCAAGAATAATCAAGTGGCAGCGTTAGAAGTGCCGCCGAGTGTATATGCATCAGTCTATGGCCGTAACGTGAGTCAAACACATTCGTGAAACCCTTTGCTTGTAACAAGACAAGCACAATGCATTACGATATACAAAGGGGTGTGGTTTAATATGAAATGTATATTCAGAGGTCGGACTGTAACTCAGTGGTTATCACAGTTGCCCCCTACGGTGTCCATATCCATAAACCTGCTAGACTAGTATTATATCAGAATGAACTATATCTTCATGTCTTTCATTTCCTGTCGGCTGTGAAGTTCCACTCACAAAAACCAATCGTGATTTCCCTAGTTTACTATTAAATTATTTTTGCATAATGCCACC